>RJWM01046171.1:0-12433 GCA_004363535.1 Dasyprocta punctata
AAAAAAAAAAAGAACCCACAAATATCTACCTGGCTGATCACTTGACTCACTTAGAGTGCTTTGGTAATAAGTCAGCAGTCAGTAGATTGTTTGTTTGTGTTCTGTGAGCCACGCTACCAAATCATCAAACCTGAGGAGGGGCTTGTGATCCCTGAGGCAGGGGGTTCGCCGGGAGCTCCAGGCCAGCCTGGGCTGCATAGCGAGTGCAAGTCCAGCTTGAGTTGCACAGTGAGACCCCATCTCAGGGAAAAAAAGAAAAGAAAAAACAATACACAGAGTCTGAGAACCTGCCTGCCTGGACTCTTATCCCGGCTCCTTCATTAATTTGCCGTGCTCGTTTGGGACACGTAACTTCTTGCTGCTGCAGTTTCCTCATCTGCAGTGGTAAAAATTCTCGTCGGGTGATTGTGATTGAAAGTGTCAGGTGCTAGCGACCGAGACTGCTTAGTGCAGCTCCTGACGCACTGAAGTCACTAAGTAGCTGTCACTGCAAAAAAAAAAAAAAAAAATGAATTCAAAGCCTTTCTTCTTATTATTCATCCTTTTCCTGCTTCCTCTCAAGTGCGCCATCCTGTTAGAGCATTTGGGTTTGGCACTGTACAAGCGAGGAGGGGACGTGAAGTCCTTTTCGGGGACGCTGCCTGAGAGCTGTGAGGGTTTCCTGTCTGATTTCCGTATATGGGCACTGACATTCTTTGTAGCTGTAAAAGAATACTTGAGATTGAATAATTTATAAAGAAATTTATTTTTTGCATGTTTGGGGGCTGAAGGACCCAGTGTCGAGGTCCAGAGCTGGTGAGGGTTTAGAGAGCTGCATCCCCAGCCCTTTTTTTATTTTCAAATTTTTAAAATATAATTGTTTTTTGTGGAATTGAGGTTTAAACCCAGGGCCATAGCATAGGGAGACATCCTCATCTCTTTTTTTTTTTTTTTTTTCCTGAGGGTCTTGCTATATAGTTCAGACTGGCATTGAACTCACTTATATAGCCCAGGCTGGCCTCAGACTCACAGCAGTCCTCTTGCATCAGCCTCCTGAGTGCTGGGATAATAGGTGTGCACCACCATGCCCAGCCCTCTTTATATTTTCTTTTCAGACAAACTCTCTTGCTCAGTTACCCAAAGGGCCCAGTGCCTTTTTTATTTTTTATTTTGAGACCGGCTCTCCATGAATCACTGAGTTGCCCAAGACAGGGAAATCTTGCTGTCCTCCTGCCTCAGCCTCCCAGAGCTCTGGGATCACGGCTGTGCAGCACCACCTGGCTATAGTGAGGGCCTTCTTGCTGCAGACTGCAGACTGCAGACTGAGAGGTGGCATGGGGCATCACCTGGTTAGAGGTCTGCACCCAAGAAAACCAAGCCAGCCCTTGGTATAGATGCACTTCGAGGTAATCCACCGAGCAGTGTTAGCGCATCAGTCTGAGTGGATTAAATGTACCCACAAGGGTGGCAGCCTCGTGACCGGAGCTCTCAGTGCCTCCCACCAGGGACTCAGCGTGGGTTTTGCTGGGACATAGAAGCACAATGGGGGTAAGGGTTTGATACACTGCCCGGAGGGGAAGCAAAAGCAGTGACTGCTGTCAGACTGAATTGGTGATTTTGTAATGAATTACTTAGCCTTTGTTCTGGATTAAAAAAAGAAAAACTACCTTTTCGGTTCTTGGTTTTTAAATTCTGCCACGATGTTGGAGCCTTTCCCAGTGTTAGAAATGAAGCTGTGCTGCCTTGTTTCGGTGCGGCCTTCCCCATGTGCTGTTACTATTCTACATAGCTCACATCAGTGTTTTAGCGATGTGACATAAACTTCGTCCGTGTTGCCTTTAGATGGACCTTTATTGGCCTAGTATTAGTTACTTAAGACTTAAATTTCCAGCGTCCTGTATCACTATCTTTGATTTAGAAACTAAAAACATCACTGGAAGGTATTATTAAATAAATTCTAGTGTACAGAACTGTGGACCACATCTCTTTCAGAGAAACAATTAATTGAAAGAGTTTTTTGTTTTCTTTTATTAGGTTGACAAAGATGCTGAATTAGTAGCCCAGTGGAACTATTGTACCCTGAGTCAGGAGATACTAAGACGCCCAATAGTGGCCTGTGAACTTGGCAGGTATGGTTCTGCACTTAATCAGACGGGTTTATTCATGATTTTGAGGAGAATTTTAATGTGTAAATACAGTTCTTGAGTCATGAAATCAGAAATATTCCCAGCCAGTCTGAGAGGCGTGGGATTGTACTCCTCATCTCTGAACATTATTTTTATATTCTGATCAGTGTGGTGTCTTTCATCTGTGGTTTGGAAACCCAAGGGCTGCGGGAGGGCGGGGAGGTAGGAGAGGTAAAGGCATCTACACCCGTGGCCTGAGGTGATTAGATGCATTACGTTCGCAAACGTGCTAAACCAGTGTTTCTGCAGAAAGGAGACCTCAAGGGCCAGGTGTAACCCTGAGGCAGAAGGAGCCGTGTGAGGCGCAGGGGAGCATGGGACACGGGGGGACTTAGTTCCTGGGGCAGGGGGAGCCGCCGCTCAGCCCAGCTCTCGCAGTTCCAGAGCCTAGGCCTCGTGATTCTAAATCTTCTGGATTTTTTATCTCTGAAGAAAAGTTGGAAGTAGGAGCTTGTATAGTCAGTTTCCCAGTGTTTATACTTCTCGTTCAGGTCGCATCACCCCTTACACTGCCGTCTGGCTGCCCGGCGTACGCCGCTGTCTCCGGTGTGCCGTGGCGGTGCTCGGGCGGGGGGTGCGTTCTTCAGCGGTCGGGGCCTCCCTCGTGCGGGCTGCAAGTGCACCCTGTGTCACGTTCGGGCTACCCCTGCTCCTCTTGGTATCAGGACGTGGGCTGTGGCCCCTGTAATGTCCCCACTCCTCCTTGCAGACTTTATAACAAAGATGCGGTCATCGAGTTTCTGCTGGACAAATCTGCTGAGAAGGCGCTGGGAAAGGCAGCGTCTCACATCAAAAGCATGAAGGTAAGGCGGGGGCCCGGGAGCCGCAGCCGCTCTGTCCACACAGATAGCAGGCGCGCTCCGCAGGGGCAGAAAGCTCCTTTCTGCCTGGAGCTACGCGTCCACCGAGTGTCGGGTTGGTTTTTGGTGGTGCGGCATCAAACCCAGGACCTGTGCATGCTGCATGCCCGCTCTGCCACTGAGCTGTGTCCCAGCCCTGTGCAGTGGGGGCTGATAGGAGAAGATGCTTTTCGCTAAATGACACAATACCTGTAAAATAGCTTTACCTGATTTATAGATGGTCTCTGACTTAGGATGGTTCAGCTTAAAAAGTATTTGTTGTCATGCTGGTGCAAAAGTGCTACACATTCAGCAGCAGTCATGATTTTTTCCGCTTGGATTTTGATCCTTTCCTACTTTGAAAGACTCAGGGTGATGGCATCAGTGGCATCGGGCCACAGCCTGCGATCGGTCCTGTGGCCCCAGAGATGCAGCCGATGCTCTTGGGGCGCCAGGTGCCTGAGCCAGGACACCCAGGGCGGAGCCTTACCACGGCCTGTCACTCCAGCACAAGTCAAAGGCACCTGTACTTGCTAATCAGCAGATTTTTAAAATATTTTCTGTACAATTTGTGGTTTAATTTTATACTTACAGTTCTTGATGGCCAAGGCTAAGTGATTAGGAAAAAAGGTTCCACTGGGCAGGAAATAAAAACCCAGTTTCTCTTTTGATTTGGATGGTTATTGAGGCAAAGAATGATCCATTTGATGAATTCTTAACACATCAGTGGTTTTTCACAGAGCGTGACAGAACTGAAGCTTTCTGATAATCCCGCCTGGGAAGGGGACCGAGGAAACACGAAAGGCGACAAGCACGACGACCTCCAGCGGGCTCGCTTCATCTGCCCGGTCGTGGGCTTGGAGATGAACGGGCGGCACAGGTCGGTCATTGACGTGGGGCACACGGAGCGGTGCTGGTCCTGTCAGGGCTTCTCGGGGTGCTGTCGGGGACCTGGGTTGTGCCCGGGAGGAAACCCTTCCGCCATGGCCACCGGCGTGCTGCCTGCCATGTCTGTCCAGGGCGTCAGCCGTGGCTCTCTGTTCTTCAGTCAGAAAACCTAGAGTGGACTTTTAAGTCTTCATGTGATGCAAGACCTGAGTGTGATTAATCTTCCTGTCCTCAGGGACAGAAAGCAAAGGACAAATGTTTCCCATGAAACAGTTCCTGTTCCTTAGAGTTGTTAAAATCTGTGCGGTGGCCAGCAGTGTGACCATGTGTGGCCAGTCCATCAGCTGATGTCCCAGCTGGTGACTATAACTTGCTTTGAGTTTATAGCTAACATGTCTCTGACTAGAGTGTCAGAAATCTTAAGGTTGAGATTTATTATAGCAAATATAAGTGAGCCTCACATTTTCCTCTTTAATAAATTAAGTTGGGAGTGGTGGTATTCACTGATAATCCCAGTGCTCCAGAGGCTGAGGCAGGAGGATCTCCACCAGTTTGAGACCATCCTGGACAGCATAGCAAGAGTCTATCACAAGCAAAATGAAACAAAAAAATACAAATGTTAAATGAGCCACTAGGTGCCTTTTTATAAGACGCAAATCTTCAGCTGGGTATGATGGTGCACGCCTGTAATCCCAGCACTCAGGAGGCTGAGGCAGGAGGATTATTGCAAAATCAAGACCAGCCCAAACTCCATAGTGAGACCCTGTCTCAAAATTTAAAAAAAAAAAAAATTTTTTTTTCTTTGCTATTTATTTGTTTTTGGGTACCAGGGATTGAACTCATGACCTCACGCTTGCCAGGCAGGCGCTTGTGCCACTGAGCTAAACCCCCAGCCCTTTCCCTGCCACTTAGAAGTACCTTCAATAACAGATGGTCCAGACTGGGCTCTTGTGTCTGACATGTGACCCAGCGAAAGGCGGCATTTCCACTGTTTTTCTCAGAAGTGAGGCGTCTCCGGCAGGCGCAGCAGTGTGCTGAGCGCTCTCCGGCACGTGTAACAGACGGCAGCGGGCGGCCTCTCCCAAGCCGGGCCGTATGCCGAGCGCAGTGGGCTGTGGCAGTCCCTGCCTGTACCCTGGAGAGGAGCAGAGCATAAGGCTGGGGACCTTTTGCTTTTAAAGATTTTCCGCTTCTTCAAATAATTTGAATTTAAATCCTGTAAGGCTGCAAACTTTGTATAGATTCACAAATTTTGCTGCCACAAACATGTAAATCTTCTAGCTCCAGACGATTGTGTGCCTCCGTTTTGAGGGCCCACACACTTGCCTCTCTGAGTGTACGTTTAAAATTCTACCTATGAAGCTGGGCGTGGTGGCGCCGCCTTTAATCCCAGCACTTGGGAGGCTGAGGTAGGAGGAGTGTTGTGAGTTCGAGGCCGGCTTGGGCTACAACGAGAGCACAAGGCCAGCCTGAGCTACACAGTGCGACCCTGCCTCAAAAAACCAGGGCCGGGAGTTTGGCTCAGCGGCTTACGTGCTTGTTAGGCAGGCGCAAAGTTGTGAGTTGAATCCCTGGTGCTGCCAAAAAAAAAAAAAAATTCTACCTATGAAATGTTTTTATGCTTTAAAAAAATAAAACAATTTAGGGCTCGCTCTTCAGCCTCACCACTTGGGTCAAGCAGGTAATATTCTGGCTTCCAGTCTCATCTACCTAACCCTGTCCCACTTATTTTTGTGTTTTTATTTATACACCTGTGTGTCTGTGTCTTGAAGTTAAGGTCACAGGATGTGAAATTGACCATTTGAAAGTGTACCCCCGATGGCGCCTACTGTGTTCCCACTGCTGCACAGTCACCACCGCTGTCTTGTTCCACACCGTTTTATGACCCTCAAAGGAAACCCCAGGCCCGCGTGGCAGCCACCCCTCCCCGCTGCTGCGGGTCTCAGTGGGTTTCCCTATCTGGAGAAGAGAGCGGGGATGGAATTATGCAGCGAGGGACCTGCTGGGTCTGCTTTCCAGCTTCACCCCACCAGAGGAGCTTAGCTTAGAGCGGGCGCGGGTCAGGGCCACCTGTGCCCTCGTCGGCGACCCCGCCTCCTCCCCCCACCTCCCCTCCTGTGGCTGCTCCATCTCGGCTCATTTTTCTCTTCCCAGTTACTTGAATGCTGCCTGCTTTGATTTTTTTTTTCCCTGATTAATACATCCTCTGCACAGGAAAAAAAATTTTCTTTAGTTTGTATATTTAGTATAGTTTAGATAATAAAGATTTAAAGATACAGAAAAACTAGTAAATTTCTAGTATAATAAAAATATTGAGTTTTGGTTTAAAAGTAATTTCCCAATTTTCTAATAATTAGTAAGCATCCGTAAAATAGGGTGTTTGTTTTAAGTAGCACTGAATGAACTGCCTGCAGTGGTACTCGTTAGGTTTTCGTCGGGGTGCGCTGCGCCTGCCGTGACCTGTGGGAGGGGAGGTGAGAGGGAGCGAATGAACTGCGTGAGCACTTCCTGCCGCCCCGGCCTCCCTGCGGCGGGCAGTGCAGCCGGAGGTGTCCGCTCCTTCTCCCCCACGGCAGCGGGCCTCGCTTCTCCACCCTCCGCGAGCTCCTGCAGACCAGCGTGTTCTTTCCGCTGTAGTGTGTGTGCTGCCCACATGAGCGCAGCGTGTTCTTCCAGAGGCATGGACTCCGTGTGTGTGTGTCTGTGTGTGTGCGTGCGTGCACGCACGTGCGCGCATGCGTGTGCACATGTGCATGTGTGTACTTTTTAAGGCAGTCTCTTGCTGTGTAGCCCAGGCTGGCCTCAAACTCACAGTGATCCTCCTGACTCAGCCTCCCAGGTGCTGGGATTACAGGTATGCGCCACCACACCCAGAGCTAAAATATATTTTATATCCTCCTGTTTGAATTTTATGTCTAATTTGAACGTGGTTTCATGGCCTTGCATGCTGATTTGCCTTTTCTCATGTTAGGGATTCAATCCAGGGCCTTCACACTGACCTACATCTCCAGTCTTTTTGTTTTGTTTTGTTTCATTTTGTTTGTAATTTCGAGAGAATTTTGCAGAGTCACCCAGGCTGGGCTCGATCTCATGACCGTTTTCCCCAAGTACAGGGATTCCAGGCGTGTCCCGTGTCAGGCTTATTCTTTTTAATAGCTACATGGGTATTCAGAACTTATTTAACTTTTCCTATTGCACATTTATGTGGCTTCCTTCTTTTTCTTATTGCAAGTGGTGCTGTACTACATGGCCTGATAAATATATATCTGTGCTCTTGTGGGCAGATTTCTACAGAAGAAATTTTAGGGTGATCTTTTACTTGCCATTGTCAAATTATTCTCCTAAAATGTGGTACTCACCTAACCAACAAATGTGTTTGTGTCCTCAGATAGTTTCCAATCAGATACTTAAAATTGATTTTAATTATTACCTGATAGATAAACATATGCCATAATTTTGAAATGTGTTTTTTTAACGGTTGAGGTTAACACTCCTTTTTATAAGCTTTGACCTTCATGTTTCTTTTGTGAACTGTATATTAATGCCCTTTGCTCATTTTTCTATTGTATTGCTTTTAAAGACCCCTTCAAGAAACTGGGGCTGATGATACACAGCTATTACCCCAGTACTCAAGAGGCTGAGGCAGGAGGATTGCCATGAGTTCAAGGCCAGCCTGAGCTAATAGTGAGTGCAAGGCCAGCCTGAACCACATAGTGAAACCCTGTCTCGAAAAACCAACAACAAAAATAATAATGAAAGACTCCTTCTAGGGCTGGGTTTTAGCTTAGTGATATACGAGGTGCTGGGTTCAATCCCCAGCACTAAAAGGCAAAAAAAAGCCTTAAAGACCCTTTAGAATATTTATAAAGTAAACCCTGAACATCAAAGTTCAAAGTATTTCAAGTATCTTCTTTGTGAGTACTTATTTGGCCTTTTGACGTTTTATGAGTGTGATTTTAGTACATGTGTATGTGGATATTTAAATCCTGAACTTGCCTTTCTTTTTTGGAGTGCTGAGCCAGGCCTTGCGTGCAGTGGGCTGCATCCCCGCCCTCTGTGCTGTTTTTAGTAGGGTAAGATGCAGCCATATTTGTCTTCGTGGCCCACCCTGGTCCTGTTGACGCCTTCTCCACGCTGCTCTCTCACCAGGTTTTGCTTCTTGCGGTGCTGCGGTTGTGTGTTCTCCGAACGCGCCCTGAAGGAGATCAAAGCAGAAGTTTGTCACACAGTGAGTCCCCGACACACTCCACGTGTCCCTTCTTAGTAGCTGAGGGAGTCAGATGTGCGGAATCCCTCCCTCTGGTTTTCCACTGTCCGTCAGCTCCTTCTGAGACCCAGGTCTCACAGCTGCCGCTCTTGTGCAAACCCATTTTGTGACTTCATTGCCAGAAGCAGAGGCTCAGATAGCCGCTTGCGAGCTCGCCTTGGCCAGCCTTCCCCGCTCGCTCGGCCGCTTCCCCACTCGCATCCCCACCCTCGGGAGCCCTCCCAGCCGATCTGTCCATCTGCCCTGCACCTTGTCCTCCCTGACCTCACCGCAGTGCAGCTGTGCGTGCGTGCGTGCGTGCGTGCGTGCGTGCGTGCGTGTCCCCGCCAGCCCAGGGACGTTTGAGGGCAGGGAGCGGTGTGTTTGTGGCCAGATCTCCAGGTTCGTTCTCTCGAGGGGGCCTCTGCAAACGGCCGGTACCACGGCTCCCATGAGGGGAGGCCCGGGCTTGTTTCTGCCCTCGTGCCGCTAAAGCCCGAAGCCTTTGCGTCTTTGGCGCTCTTTGGCACTTGGCGCGATGTCACGGGTGCCAGCGCATGTGACTGTAGACGGCTGTGTTAACTCAGCCTGGGGTCGGGAGGCCCCAGCGCGTTTTCCCACTGTGGGTGATGCACTGAGCAGCTGGGCTGGGCTGGGCCTGTCATAGGCACTAATGGGGGAGGAGTCCTGGAGGGAGTGCTCGTGCAGGCCCTGCCCGCCCAGGTCCCACTCCTGGAGGACAGGCAGGACAGGCGGGACGTCAAGGCAGCAAGCAAAGTGCCCCGGTGGCAGGCCTGGAAGGAGCACTCGGGGTGTGGCAGCAGTGAGGAGCGCCCTTAGGGGTTCGTCCAAGTGAGAACCTGAAGGGCGCGAAGGAGCAGCAGGGAAGCGCAGCAGAGGAGGGCCACATGCAGCGACTCGAGGGACAGAGGCCTCGCAAGCTCAGCAGTGCGGTAGCCGTGGTGGGGTTAGAAGAGGTGAAGAGGGAGAGGCTGATGGTCGGGCTGGGGCAGCCACATCAGTGCTTGTGGATTTTACTCTGAGAGCAGAGTAAAGCTAGACGTCCGCTCTTAAGGCAAACCAGCACACTGTAGATCTCAACTGAATCCTGTGTCAGAAAAGCTGGCGATGAACCAGATGTGCTGGTGCACACCTGTAGTCTCAACACTCGGGAGGCTGAGGCAGGAGGATTGCTGCAAGTTTGAGGCCAGTCTGAACTGCAGTGAGACTGTGCCAAAAAACCAGAAATGGAGGAAAAGGCTTCATTTATGCAGGATTCAGAGAGAGTAGAGAACATTTGAATGACTGTGAACATAGCATTTGGAATGTAGTCCTAAGTGCATTTGGGGACTGAGTCTACACTAGCTAGCGCTGTCTCCTGTCGAAGGGGCGTCAGAGATGTTCCGGGACAGGCATGGTTGGTGGCCTGGCCCCTGTGCGCAGGGAGGCTGCAGCCCTGCGGGAGCCGTGGCTGTGGAAGCGTCGCGCCGTGCGTAGCTCTCTGAGGCAGGTACCCAGCGGGTGCTAGCGGTGTCACCGGTGCCCAGGAGCAGAGCGCGGTCTCCGGTCGGTGCTGGTGGGAAGAGGTTTTGTGGAGGGCTGGCATTTGTTCTGGCACGAAAGGAAGGGCTTGCGTCTGGCAGGCGAGACTCCGGGGCGGGGAGGGATGCTGCGGGGGGCCGTCCGCAGTAGACCTCATCAAGGGCGACGGCAGCTCCCTTCCGCGCTCTGCTGCAGTGCTGCCAGTCTGCGGGTGAAGCCCGGGGCCCCCGGTGTTCTTGTCCCTTCTTCACACTCACTGCGGCGTCAGAGTAGGACTTAGGCTTGGAGCTTTGGTGGCCAGGACCTGGGAGACTGTTGTGTGTTCTCTGCGACCGTCAGGTTACCTTGGAAGAGTGGCAGCAGCATTCAGGGGCCGGGGTGAGAAGGCTGAGCCAGAGCGAGAGCTGGAGAGCGGGTCCGGGGAGGGCTCCTGCGGGAGAAGCACCGTGAGGGAGAGGAAGGCAGCGGCACAGGTTCCCGCCAGCCTGAGGGCAGCTCGCACACGTCGTGTGCTCAAGTGTCTGTGTGCTTTAACAGGAGTGTGCAAGGTGGTAAGGGTCAGGCCGTCCGCAGGTGCACGGGTGCCACAGCCTGCAGTACTGAGGTTATGACTGCAGCATGTGAGTTGGGGAAGGTGCAGTCCAACCCGTGGTGCTGTCAAATTAGAGCATCATAGAGTGCGGGACAGTCAGTGACCCACGATAGCGGGAACCCTTCATTCCTTACTCATTTACATATGCATACAGCCTGTTTTAGTCTCCTCTGTGCTGTTACAACAGACGACCTGGAACTGAGTAATTCATTTTTTTGTGTGTGCTTTGTTTTATTTTTTTTGAGGCACAGTCTCACTATGTAGGGTCAGATTGTCCTTGAACTCACTATTAGGGTCAGGCAAGCCTGCTTGAACTCACTATATAATCCAGACTGACCCTTGAATTCGTGGGGATTCTCCTGCTTCAGCCTCCCAAGTGCTGAGATTACAGCTGTGTACCACCACACCTGGCAGGACTGGGTAATTCATAAAAAGCAGAAATTTCCTTCCTCAGAGATCTGAGGTGGGGAAGTCCAAGATATAAGTGCTAGGATAATGTGAAGTACATTTTACTGAGTCATAATGTGGTAGAAGACACCTTGTGTATTCATGAGAGAGAAAGAGAGGGAGGAGAGGGAGACAGAAGGATCCAGCAGGAGCAAGTATGGGCCAGACTTGTCTTTTTCTGGAACCCACAGCCAGTGATGATGCAATCAGTTCATTCATAAAAGTGGTGCACCATGTTCTAGTTACTTTCTTGTTGCTGTGACACAGTACCTGATGCCCATAAATTAAAAGAGAGGTTTATTTAGCTCACAGTTTGTAGAGGTTTCAGTCCACAGTCAGCTGGCTCCAAGGCAGGGTGGCCTGGTAGTGAGGAAACAGCTTACAGCATGGCAGGTAGGAAGCAGAGCTGTCTGGGGCGCATGGAGGGAGATAGACCTGGGCCATGCCCCAGTGACCCACCTCCCCCAACCAGATGTGCCCTCTCAGCATGGCATTGGGCTATAAACTCATCCACTGATGGGTGTCACGCCCCCATGATCTAGTCATCCCCCGAAAACCCTGTGTGACTTTGGGGAGACATTGAGATATGAACCTTAACATTTGTCTTACTTTGTTCTTGTTGCTGAGAGAAAATACCCAACACCCAAAATTAAGGAAGGAAGGGTTTATTTAGCTCATAGTTTGTGAAGGTTTCAGTCCATAATCAGCTGACCCCAAGGCAGGGTGGCATGGCATAGGGGCAACAGTTCAAGGTATCAGAAGATAGCAGAAGCAACAAGAGCAAGCCAGGCGTAGTGGCACACACCTGTAATCCCAGTACTTGGGAGGCTAAGGCAGGAGGCTTATTGCAAGTTCGAGACCAGCCTGGCCCAAGTGAGCTCAAGGCCAGCCTGAACTGCATAGTGAGACCCTATCTCAAAAAGACCCCCCCCCCCAAAAAAAAGCAAGAGCAAAAGTGGGAGAACAAGCCTCTTTTCCTCCCTTATATTGTAAGCAGGCTCTCCCCACTCCAGGCAGAGTAGCACTCACACCATCTGGTGCCCTCCTCTTCCTCAGGCTGAGGATGTTACAAAGGAGGCCCCTGGCTCCCTGCCAGTGGCTTCAGCAAGCTTCTAAACTTCTCAAGCTGATACAGTGTATCAACTGTTACAGTCCAAACCTTGTCAGTTTGGCAACCAGACAAATTTCTTTAAACAGGTTTCCAGATACAAGGACTTGCTTATTTTTACCATTTCTTGACTTGAACATTGTAACACAGGTTTAACAGCCCTTAAAAACCAGTACTAAGTCTGTCAACATTATGTTACATTAGGACCTTAACATTCTATCTCTGGCTCCCTAAAGACTCATGCACATCCCTTTATGCAGAGGGCGTTTGGTCCATGTGCAAGAATTGCTAAAGTCCTGACTTTCAGAATTTGCTGAAAAGTTCAAGTCCCAAGTATCCTCCTAGATGTAAGGCAGACTTTTAGCTTCAAGCCCAGGTACAAATGAAAAGTTAAACACGTCCAACATACAATGGCACAACATAAACATTTTCATTACAACAGTTACAAACGGGAATACAAAAGATTAGGAGCAAAGCAAGGCCAAAATCCAGCAGGGCAAACATTAAGTCCTACAGTTCCTATGCACTGTTTGAGGCAATCTGTGGCAAGTTGTAAGCTCCAGTGGGCTTGAGTGGCTCCACCCTTACAGCCTTCTGGTGGTTGTC
>RJWM01046172.1:0-12469 GCA_004363535.1 Dasyprocta punctata
CAGAGTTCTGAAGCTGAGTTCCGAGGATACCCTGCATCCACAGACTCTAGCTCCAATTCACTAAGCAAATCACCCTGGAAACACATCCTGCTGGTGGCAGAAGAGATACTGGTTCCTGTCAGAGAGGAAAGAAAGCGAATGGAATGGAGCATTCTGAGGTAGCAAGGCAAAAAGCTGGGCTTGACAGGCAAGGGGAGATTGCTGGGTGGCCACTAGGAACCTTAGCAAAAGCTCTTACTTAGATAAAGCCTGCATTCTTCCTCGATCATAGTCAAGATGCATTTATGACCTACAAGGATAAGGTAAACGTGAGTGACCCCAAATTCCTGCACAGTGGGGATTCATCCAAGCTCCTAAGACAGGTAATGCAAACATCACTTCTCTGTGGTTTTGGAAAAGCATTCTAAAGGCCAAGCTGACAACCAATTACAAGTTTCTGGAGGCCATGTGTAATTCATCTCGGTGTTTCCCACAATGCTTGGCCTCTGAAGCCAACAGATCGATACACTAGCTAAAAAAAAAAAAAACCTGAAATATCCCCGTCTGGAATCCCCATCAACTCCACCAGCAGTGTTTTCTACTCTATTCTTTTCCACCTTAGCCCTATTTTTAATTATCCAGAGTGTAAATCAGTGCCAAGGGAAAAGAAGTCTTGAATTACAAATCTGAAAGCAAACAGATCCCAGGAATCCAAAAGATAATGGATTGACTTGGCACAACTCTTCCTCTTCACTGCACTAAACTCCAGGCAATAAGCAGCTCCCCTACCATGCATCAGACACCCCAAAGTGGGTGGCCTGCACCCCAGCCCTCCCTATCCAGCCTCCCTAAGAGAATACAACCACTCCTCCCTGAGAAAAACCCCTGTTGCTAGAGTGATGGGTTCCCCTTATTTTTCAGTATCTCTTTAATTATGTTTGCTTCGGTCCTGATAGCATGCAGGCTCCCCTGGATATCTGAACTCCCTCCTTTCCACTCCTCATGCCCAGTCCCCAGGTTCCTTCCAGAAGCTTCCTTCTTGACCAGTCTCACCACTATAGGTCATACACCTCTAAGTCTTCCCAGAGCTTCCTCAGCCCTCTGCTCCTTCCCTTCCATCACACACTGAGCCCACCCCCACCCCACACTGTCTTCCAAACGATGATTATCATCATCATTATCACCTCTGCTAGGAAATCTGTAAGTGAAAGGCCAGATTCCTTGTTAAAAAAATTAAAATCCTGCATGACCTGGAACCCCCTCCTTTTCCCCTCCATTTTCTTTCTTTTTTTTTTTTTTTTTTTTTTTTTTTTTTTTTTTTTTTTTTTTTTTTTTTTTTTTTTTTTTTTTTTTTTTTTTTTTTTTTTTTTTTTTTTTTTTTTTTTTGTCTTGGAACAAATTTTATTTTGACTAGCTTCTGTTCTATCCATTTTCATTTAGCCCCATTGTTTTTGGTCAAATCAAGTTTTCATTCTTTAAACACTTTTACCTAATAGTCATATCATATTGCTTAAGTTTTCATTTATTTAAGAAAAATCATACTGTGGTAAAAAGCACACAAAATTTAGCACTGTCTACACTTTGAAGGGTACAGTTCAGTAGTATTAAGGGGATTCACACTGTTGCGAACATGCGAATCCACTCCTAAGAACACCTATGTGCTGTCTTCCAGGTTTTCCAAACATTCGGCCCATTGAAACCTCTCCGTATTGGCATTATTAATTACTAGTCAGGAAAAATTACTGTCACTTCTAAGCCACCAGACACTCCTGGATGTCAGCATGCTCTACATGACAATGACACGAGGCGCCCCCAGGGTTCAGGGTACGACCCTGAGATCACAGCTCAGCCACATGTCCAGAGCCGTGACCATCACAGCCACATAGTAGCCACATAGAAAAAGGCAAAAGGAAGAGGTGAAATGAATTAACGTATTTTCCATAACCCCAGTTATCTAAACCCTGATCATTCCAGCATGCTCCGGACTCCAACATTCTAACGAGCCACTCTCCGTGCTTTTTCTTGCACTCTGTGTATTTTACATTCAGAGCACGTCTGCCACACTTGGCACATTTCACGTGTTCAGTAGCCACCCGTGGCAGATTGCGACCAGAGCAGACAGCAAAATTCTGGCTGCCCAGCTTTACACAAATCATTTTCCCAGTGAGCCCAGGACCCAGGAAGCTAAGACTGAGCTGTCAGGTACAACGCGAGCTCAACTTTTCCAGCACCCAATCTGGTTTTTTTAGCCACCACACTGTTCTGTCCCAGCACAAGTGCTGCCCTCAACAAACACAAGACAGGATGTCATAAGGAAGAGATAAGACGGAACACAGATCTTCCCTGCACCAGGACATTTGGAGAACTTTGACCACGAATGTTTGCCTGGATCTCCTCACCTGAGGTCCTTCATCCCCTTTGTCCAAGCCCTATAAAAACGCTCTATTTTTCCCCGTGCCACACAGATGGCCTTTTTGTCCTCTGGCTGCCCACACCCAAGCACAACAAATTTCACATTGCATTGCCTTTATGCCAGCCTGGGGGTCTCTGGTGGTCTCTGTACTCAACCAAAAAGTCCAGTAAAGGAAGGCAGGAGGAAATGTCCCATTTTGTCATCTGTAAAATGCATGTGAGATGACCCAGCTTTCACACGAGCAGCGAGGATTAAATTGCCCCTTTTAGAACCCAGGGATGGATTCCAGAGCCCCAGGACAAAGGAATTCCAGGCAAGAAATTTCTCCTCCATAAATCTCAGCCAGTTAAGTGACCTGAGGATGTTAACGGTGGCTGAGGGGATCGTGCAACATGCTTGGCTTGGTGACCATCTGTTCACTGTAGTTACCACCCAGCAAGCAATAATGACAACACAGTGGGGTTAGGATGCAACAGATAGCTGCAGGTGGTACTTAGAGGGAAGAAGGAAAGAAGAAAGAAAGAAGAGGACAGGAGGGGAGAAAAGGAGAGGGGAGGGGAGGGCAGAGGAGCAAACACGTACTGGAAGTGGGGACAGACATGCTGAGCAGAGGAATCGCTACATGACCCCTGCTCCCAGCACCCCCGCCCCGGGGCCACTGGCCACCCATTCCCGTGAAGTCCCCAGAACCCCTCTGCAGGTGGCTTTTCCCACAGCACATGAACACAAGGCTTCCTTCCTCCCCACCTAAATCATACTCTAGGAGCCAGGGCCAGCCCGTGCCTGTGTTCACCAGAAAGGGAAACCAGGCATTTTCCGCCCTCTGCTCTGATTTATTCATGTGCATTTACAGTGTCAATCTGAATAAAGCAGAATTTGTGTTCCTGTGAGGACTCCATAAATCCTCCCAGCCTCTTTTCTGCTTGATGGGAACCGGAATGCTCCGCTTCCACTGGCAGTGATAATGGCTCTCGGGAAGGGCATGGAATGTACAAGCAGACAACGCAAGACCTGGGAGGGAGGTGGGTGTGTGTTTGCACATTCATGTGGACGGGAGGAGGGCTGCATAGACAGGCCTGGCCGAGGTCCTACAACTCAGGCTTAGATTCCTTTCCCTTTTCCTTTTCCTTTTCCTTTTCCTTTTCCCTTTTCTTTTCTTTCTTTCTTTCTTTCTTTCTTTCTTTCTTTTTTTTTTTAACACAGATGTCCACTCACAGCTGCCAGCGTAGTCATTTGCTAGGGCCGCCCCAGCAAAGCACCACACACAGGGTGGCTACAGACACAGAAATGCATGGTCTCCCAACTCTGAAAGCCATGAGTCCAAGATCAAGGTGTCCACGGGGCTGGTTTCTTCCAAGACCTCTCTTGGTGGCTTGCCGATGGCGTCTTCCCTCCGCATGTGTCAGTGTTGCAAACTCCCCTCTTTATGAAGACAACAGTCAGATTGGATCAGGGCCCACCCTACTGACCTCACTGAAACTTGTTGACCCCTTTGAGCTCCATGGTACTGGCAGCTAGAACTTTAACATAGGAATTGAGGGAGGGGCACACAAAGTACCCCATAGCATCCAGTAAAACTTGTCACAAATTTTAGACATAAAAAAAAAAAAAGAAATGCGCGATCTAAAGGACAGGCAACCAAGCCCCTGAATATAAGTGAAGTGCATTGAATAAAATCAGCCCCAACAATCCCAATACATCTCCAAACACAACACCTTGAATCTCCTTTCTCTCTGTCACAGGTTTTCTTAGCTTGTGAATCCAATATCCTGACTATTTTAAGTTATTAACTTTTCTATAAATAAGTATATCTTCTGAATCTTAATGTTGAACTCTCTACCTTTTGTTTGTCTTTGAGAAAGGAGGCTACTATCTTTTTGGTTTGCATTCGTAACCTTGGGTTTTCCTTTTTCAACTGCTTTTAGTGATGTACAAAATTCAGGAAACAGTAGACTAAACACCCTTTCTACTTTTTATCATTTAAAGTTTGGCAGAAACTGAGCTAGAAAGAGGTCAAAAGAACAGACTACAAAAAGAGATTTCCTAAAGGAAAATCAAGTCAAAACTCACCCAGATTCTTAGTATTTACACACAAAAAGTGGATCTGTTGTGGTAAAGGGCCCTGATCTGTATACAAGACAAAAAACTGTGACTAACTGCTTAGCTTACAGGAAGAGGGGAACTCAAGCTGATTCTAGGAAGAAATAATTGTTTGCTGGCACCATATTCCATAAAGAGGTCTTTAAATCTCTTATAGTAACTGAAACTATTGAATTAGAAATTCACAGCCCTCCTCCAGATAGGCTATTTTTTTCAGTAGATTTTGTTTAATTTTCTTAAGTGGTATCAAAACTTAAGAATAACATCTTCAGAATCAGATATCAGAAAAAGAAAAAGAAGGCAGTAGGAATGGAAGTACAAACCTAGAATCTCAGCACTCTGGGAGGCTGACACAGGGGGACCACCAAGTTCAAGTCCAGCCCAGACAACTTAGCCACTTAGTGAAACTCTGTCTCAAAATAAAATCTAAAAAAGGGCGGGGGCTGTAGCTCAGTGTGAGGGTCCTGGGTTTAATCCCTAGTACTGGAAAAGGAAAAAAGAAAAAAATAGAGAAAGCAACTACTTTAACTAATACTGTGTCACATTAGATACAACCTAAGTGTATTTTAGGAAGTTTAATTTAAAACATTTTTCTTACATCCTCCAAACTCTTTGGATCTCATCTTGTGAGCACATAGAAATAGTATCATTCCTTCAATAATGTGATTAGTTAAGGAAAAGTCGGAGGTTTTAGTTTTGTTTCCATAACTGGGAGAGGTAAGTTTTATTTAATGGAGGTTTGGGAACTTGACTAGGGTCACACGCATGATGGCCATTCCAAGACTGAAACATAAATATTCCACTTCCATCCAGGACACCAATATTCAGGATTCTTTTAACGTGTAGATCTCTAATCTGGCTGACGATGAAGCTCAACTGTAGAAGACGTGCTTAGCATGTGCAAGGTCCTGGTTCAATCCCCATCACCAAAAAAGAAAAAAAAAGGTAAAATGCAAATATCTAATTCATCATTTAGTTAAAAACCTAGCTGTAAATGCAATTCTTGTCCCTCTCTCTCTCTCTCCATCTCCCCCTGTCTTTTTTTCTCTCTCTCCCTCTGTCCCTCTCCCTCTCTATCACTCCAAAAAAAAAAAAATAATAAGTCAATCTGCATGATCAAGAAACAACATTTTTTTCAACTCTCCGGTAATATTAACTTAGCAAGTCTTTTTTTGCAATTCCAATGGTAAAAACTAATGAAACAATGTGAAATATATGCATACAGCATGAATATTTATATAGTCAAATCTAATAGAGGAATCATTTCAGGAAAGCAGACCATCATGGACTTCAAAGGAATGTTTCCAATTTAAAAGAATATGATCACTAACTATGAAAACACATTTTAAAATTCTGAGATGTCTTTTAAAAAAAAAAGTTTTAGCAGAGGGAGAGCTATGATTGAAGTGATTATTCTCAGTTTATGATCCCTGATCCTTCTGGGTCTCATACTGTGAATTTGGGTCAAGCATCAGTTTTCCATTTCTTTCATCACAATTAATGGAGCTTTGTTATGTCAAAATCAGGCTGGAAAGATTTTAATGCTACTTTCACAGAGACAAGATCCATTGGTTGCAAATTCAACTTCTTCCCCACCACCAAAAGTAAGTCAATAGACACACAGGACAAAAGGAAAAGAAAAATTGAATATTTTGATCACTATCATATTTTCTGTGACCATTACAACATATTACAGTCTGAGTAACTTATAAAGGAAAGACATTTATTTAGCTCCCCTGTCTGGAGGCTGCAAGATCCGAGAGCAGTTGGTGACATAGCCTCCTGCTATGTCACATTTTTATGAGTGGCTCAGTAGTGTAGATCTCATTATACCAACCACACTTTTATCATCACAAAAAGAAGAGATTAACTACTAGTGTGACAGTTTCTAATTAAACACACAGGGTAGGTAGGTCTCCAAGGCCCAGGTCAATCACTATAGTCAGCTGTCTGACTAACTTAAGCTTTGTAAGTACAGTCAACCCTCCATGTTCAAGGATCTATATGCAAAGATTCAACCAATCTCAGAGGAAAAAGGTTGGGAGAGGATGAATCCAGAAAGTTCCAAAAAGCAAAACTTGAATTTGCCATACACTGAGCACAAGAATGCAGTGTTACGCAGGTGCAGCCTGCTTCAGCCTCCTGCCGCTTCACACATCCCTAGCACTTGTTGCTGGAGCAGCCTTTGCTTGGAGTCTCATTCATATCACATGCAGTTAGGCCGATGATGGTTGCAACTGTACTGAACACGCACAGACTATACTGAATTTTCTTGCTCTTATTCTCTTAACAATACAGTACAACAACTATTTGGATAGAATTTACATGGTATGAGGTATTATATGTAATCTAAAGATGCTTGAAAGTATACAGGAGGACGTATGTAAGTTCTAAACAAATAAGGTGCCATGTGATATAAGGGACACGAACACCCACAGACCTGGGTATCCCAGGGGGGTGCTGGAATCACTTCCTCACTAAAAAAAAAGAGGGACAACCGAATGCAAACTAGTTTAGTTACAGATTAGCATAAAATTGATTTGGACAATTGCCACTTCTTTGCCAACTGCATAGTGCGAAAACAAAACAAAAAAAGCATGAATGCAGACTGCAGTCATCGAACAATACAAATCTCCAATTGCTTTTAATAATACCATTTATTAAGCACTTGATAAGACCTCGTAAGCCATCGCCCATGTCCCACATAAACTCCACACGCCCCGCGGAAGATGTTAGCAACTCCTCTCTCTGCAGAGGGAAAAGTCTTGATTTACACAGACTGAGAATCCTGCCAAGGATCACCCAGCTGGGACAGGGCTGAGCCTGAGTTGGACTCAGCTGCTTGTTGACATCCAGCAAGGCGACTGGCCCTGGTTCAGGCAATTCAGTGTGAACACAGCAAAGCAGTAACACCTCACTGGTCACCTCTGAAGCATAACGCCCAGATCCCTACACCGCTGACATCCTCGGGAGACAGCCTGTCTTAACGGGGGGCAGTGGCTCACACACTCAGTCTAGAACTCAGTTTTCCAAGGAAGACACAGTGTGGGTGGCATGGGGCCAAGATAAAAGGGTGACTGACAAGTTTAAACAGTAGCTAACCACAGAGGAAACTGACGCTAGGTTCCTAACTCAGATCTCAAAAGCTCCCTCTGGGAGGGCTTCCCATTTCTGCTACCAGAGAGTAAGGCTGACCACTGCCTGCACCTCAGCCAAAGTTGGCCGCTCCTGTCCCCCACCTACAGCCTCCTCAGAAGAAAACTGCTGGCATAGACTTAATAGATGGGTGTGCAAACCCAGAAGCGTGTCCCCTGGGGCAGTGTAGGTGGAGATGAACACCCCCTTTCTGCTCACTTCAGCTTGGCAAACCTCAGTGACCCTCCCGAATGCCCCAGGAGACCCACACCCCAGATTCAACAGGCAAGTCCAGGCAAACAGAAACACTGAAACAACACCCAGGATTTGGAGGCAGATTTATTTACATCAATGGGCACGGATCGGGATCATTCCCAGAATATCAAGCGCTGGTCTCTGGTGGTCTAGGGCTTATCTGAGACAAACAAGCAGGAAGTAGAGAGGCAGAATGGCCTGTCAATTGGGGATTGGTTTATATGATGTGCATCATAGTGACCAGCTATGCATCACAGTGACCAGCCGTCTCTAAGATACAGAAGCAACCGGAACTGGAACAGGGACTATTACCTGGGCAACTAAGAAACTGAAGTATACTGGCTGGGGGGAGGGGTGCATTTTCTGTTACACTATGGGTTCAATTCTGTCCCCTAAACAATTTCCTGTTGAAGTGGCAATCCCACTCAGAATGAAACCTCTGGAAACAGGGTCTTGTAGGCATAGTTACTTAATCTGAAGTCATTAGGATGGGCTCTAATCCAACATGGACGCAGGCACACACAGTGAAAAAGCTGTGGAAAGATTGGAGTAGCACTACCATGAGCTCCTGAACCACTGAAAGCTGGGAGCAAGACCTGGAACTGATCCTTCTTGAGCACTTCAGAGGGCACATGGTCCTGTCAGCATCTTGATCTCAGACTTTCGGTCTCAGAAAAATGAGTAAACGTCTGTTATTCCTACTCTGTGGTACATTGCAGTATCAGGAATGTAACACAGAACTCAAAGGTTCTGGCCTCTGGTCCATTCTGAAACCCCTCTGGGAAATATTTTCTAACTACTCTGCATCCAGTCCATCAGAAAGTTAAAAACTAAACCACAAGAAACCCATGGCTGACTCTGGGATAGAGGTGTCTTGCAGAGTACTGATTAACCCAAGTGTCACCACGCACACCAGGCTCAGCAGAGTAATGTCTAAGAGAGCCAGATCCAAAAAGGACCATGATACAACTCAGACATGCAGTCAGAGATTCCACCAGACATCCTCCCCCACCAGGCTTGTCTAAGTACCCACTCTGTGAAAATTCACAACAGGCACTGTCAAGTATTTTTTGTTTTAAAAAGTAAGACCCAGTTCTGCCCTACATAATCCTACTATACGGTAAGGAAGCCAACATCCACTCCTCCATGCCTAGGATGCCACAAGCACTAGGAGAGGTGATGAGGAAGGCAGATCACAAGGTGGGAGACTGGCTGAGCAGACGCAGGCAGACTCCATGGGTGAATGTGGCATTCAGCAGGACTGGCAGGGTCCGCCTGGCTCAGGAACCAGCAGAAGGCAGAGACAGCCAGAGGACTCCTACAGAGGACCTGTAAGGTCAGAGGACTCACCTCGCCTGGGCCAACACCAACAGTACACAGTGCCTGATCACAGGGAGCCCTCAACAGAGGGGTCTGAATTTGGAATCTGCACTGTAGATAATCAGAGATCCCATTAAGGTTTCCCCACCAGGGCAATGGCATGACTGGAGTTCACTTCTAGATAGGATGGGTAGGCTGAAAGAGGACTCAACAGCTAAACCAGACCACAGCAAAGGCACTGATCAGTAGGAGAGAAATCAACAAGCAGCCCAGAGGTGGAACTCACGGGAGTCCAATAACCTGACAGACTGAAGAGGATGGCAGAAGGAGGACAATGCCAAGACACTGAGCAGGAGAAGCAGATGGCAACCAAGAGGGAAATGTGAATGTGGAGAGGTCAGTGGTGAAGACGAGTTTGGTTTAGCATGTAATAGGTAGAATTGTGCCACTGCCCCAAAAGATATGTTGTCATCCTAACCCCGAGTACCTCCAAATATGACCTCCCTTGGGAACAGGATCACTGCAGATGCAGTCAATTCAGATAGACTCATTTTGGTAGAACCCTAATCTAACAGGGCTGCTGTCTTACAAGAGGAGGGGACTCAGACACACACAGGAAAAACGCCATGCGAAGACGGAGGTTAAAATGAGAATGATGCAGTGTCTTAATCCATTTTCTGTGACTATGACAACATATTACAGACTGAGAAATTTACAAAGGGAAGAAGTTTATTTACCCCCCTGTCTGGAGGCTGGGAGAACCGAGAGCATCTGCTGAGGGCCAGATGTTAGAACACAGCAGACAGCAGAAGAGTAAGAGGACATGTGCAAAAGACAGAAAGCAAGGGGGGCAGCCTCGCTGCACGAGACCCTGCTCTGTGATAACTGATCAAGCCCTCTGAGAACGACATTAGTCCATTCAAGAGGGCGGTGCTTCTGGGACTTAACCACCTCCCCCAGGTCTCACTGCCTCTCAGACTGCCACACTGGGGACATGAATTCCAGGGAATATATTCAAACCACAGCCAAAGATTGGAGGCAATCACCAGAATTAAGGAGAGTCAATCATCAATCAATCAATAGATAAATACATAAATAAATAAAATTGTCCCCTACAGATTTCCAAGGGAGCATGGTTCTGTAAGTATCTCGATTTCCTGTTTCTGGCTCCCAGAATTGTGATAAAATAAAGCTCCTTCGTTTTAAGCCCCCCACTTTGCGGCACTGTCTCATGGCAGCCTCAGGAAACTAATATACAATATAAGTAGGGCAGATCTAAGTAAGGTTAGTGCAGCGGAAAACCAATGCCAGCCTTTTCCTCTATGGTACAAAGTACAGAATGAGCCTTTTCTCCTTTTACACTCACACACCCATCGAGAACACTGGATGAGGGTGATAACTTAGGAGCAACTTAGAATCACTGTTCCACAGCAGCACACATTATAGATGTTTGCAATGCTAAACCACGAGTAGGCAAAATGCTCACAAGTGGTGTGCTTCACGTGGCCCCTAACAAACTATTTAGGCAGATCAATCAGATGCTTTGTGAATATTAAAGGCTTCACATTCCCATCAGCTCTCTTAGTGTGGATAAAAGCTGCCCTTTCAAACTTCCCAGACTCGCCCTTCCACACAGGGCTGGTGGGATATTAATCATCCTCCTCCTTTGCTTTCCCAGAAGCTCCTACCCCATTCCCACCTTGCTCCACTGCACCTGATAACAAAGATCAATGCAGGAAGTGACCAACAGACAGTGTCAGAGTTTAGAAGAAAAGTAAGTTGCAAACAGCATGCAAACAGCATACTCACCATGGCTATTTTTGTCCTAATTTGAAAACACCATAAAGATAAAGCATGTCCTAATTATAACCAGGAAACATACGACGGTTTTGCCAGTTGCAGATTTGTGACAGGGTATGTGGCTGAAAAATAAGGCTGAGCAATGCAGCCTGGGGTCACTTACCCCTCTGCCTCTCCAGGGAAGCCAGATCAGCTGGTGGGCTCTGGGCAGCAGTGGGTTTTCAGAATTTAGGGTCCTCTTTGGCAGAATGTCACATAGCCACACTACTTTCCACAGTCCATCTCTATTCTGCATGGGCTCCCTGATTCTCTCTCTGCTAAATTACACCACACCATGAACCCCAAGCACCCTAAACAGTAAGTAGCTCCTGGGTGAGTATCACAAAAAGCCAGAACATGGGGAAGAAAGGCAATGAAGCCACCCAGGGGTCCAGGCAGAGCTTGCCACCAAAGCACAAGGAACACATATGCCCACGCAGGGCACCCGGCCTTCTGTATCCACAGTTCTACATCCCCAGATTCAAACAGCTGTGAATCAAAAACACTTAGGGACTGTTTAAAAATCTCATTACTCATTATTATTCCTTAAACAATATAGTGTAAAAACTATTTGTGTAGCATTTACATTATATTAGGCATTATTAGCAATCTAAAGAAGACTTAAAGTATACAGGAGGATAGGCATTGGTTATATGCAAACCCTACACAGTTTTATGGTACATAAAGCACTTGAGCTCCTGCAGATTTGGGTATCTGGGAAGGATTCATGGAACTAATTCTCTGCAAATACCAAGAGGTGACTGTATAACTTTTGCCTACGTTAGTCAGCTTTCTGTCACTGTGACAAAACACCTGAGATAATCAACTTACAAGAAGAGAGGATTTATTCTGGCTCATGGTTTCAAAGGCTTCATTCAGTCTGTGGTCAGCTAGCTCCACTGCTTTATGACGCACGTTAAGGTGGAATGCATGGTGGGGGACACACAGTGGACCAAGACTGCTTATCTCACAACAGTCATAAAGCATGGGTGGAGGGCAGGAAGGGACAAAACAAGTGGACATCCCACTTGACCAACTAGACTCTACCTCCCGAAGTCCTCACCACCTTCAGTAAGCCATTGAGTTATGAATCCCTAAAGGGATTCATCCATGCATGAGGTCAGATCTCTCACAATGCGATCACCTCCCACGGCTCCACCTCTGAACACTGTTGTCTAGGGCATGAAGCCATAAACATGAGCTTCTGCAGAACATTCAACATCTAAACCATAAGCCCCGGCTATGTTATCTCCTCTATAGTCCCCTTCACCTTGTCTGTCTTTTGCTCTTTGTTTTGAGCACTCCAAGTCCTTTTGGGGGAACAATAAGATAAGAAAAAATCACAACATGATGCTATGAGTTGAATTATGTGCCCCCTCCCCAAATGTTGGAGTCCTAACCCTTGTTATCTGTGAATATAACCTTACT
>RJWM01046173.1:0-12444 GCA_004363535.1 Dasyprocta punctata
GTTTCCTATGTTTTATGTTGTGATATATGGGGAAACCACAAACCTGACTCCTGGGGCCAACTTTCCTGAGGCACTGCCTTTGACTTTGGAAATCACGTAACCGTCAGCCTGCAATTGGTGCAAATTATAGAAAATTCAAGTTGTATACGGCCGAAGTCTGTGAGTCATCCTTGATCTCTCCCGTCGCCTTCCCTTATCCAGTCTCTGTTCATTTCTATTTTTAAAATATATCTTGATTGTGCCTGCTGTTCTCTGTCCCCAACACCACCTCTTTTGTTTAGGCCTCCATTATTATCTCTTGCTTGAACAAATCTGACAGCCTCAGACATCCAGCCCTGACTCCTTTCTACCTGTTCTACTGTAGAATCCAGAGCAATTTTCTCCAAATGCAAATATGATCATGTGAGCCTCCCCCTTCCCTATTGCTCTTAAACAGCTTCAGCGGCATTCCATTCTGCTGTCCTTAATACAAAGCCCTTTAATATGGTTTACAATGCTCTGCTTTGTCTGACTCCTCTGATCTCTCTAATCCCTCCCCAGTGTCTCAGTCTTCTCCCTTTGCTTCATCCCGCCCATCTTAAATTGCTCCTTCCTGCCACAGGGCTTTGGTGTTTGCTGTTCATGCTACTTAGAGTGCTTCTAAGAAAATCATACTCATCTTTCTGATATCAGTTAAGTGTTCCTTGGTCCCTAACTGGGTTGAATCTCCTATGATAGAGCCTCTCAGGACCATATCCATCATCCTTGTGGAACTCACGACAGCATACATTTCATGGTTGTTACTGTGAAGATAGCATCACAGAGATAACTTCTCTACAACTGGAAGTCCTGTGAAGTCAGAGAAACTAGCTAATGCTACTTATTGTATCTTAGCACATAGCATTGACACATAGAAAGTTAGTAGTTATTATTAGCTAAGTAATTGAATTGGTCATATATTATTGCATAAGGTCACAAACTTAGAAACTTAATTCATCACATGGTTAGTATCTCACAGTTTCTTTGGTCGGGAATACAGATATGACTTAGCTGGGTTGTCTGCTTCAGGGTCTCTTGCAAGGCTGCAGTCAGTGTGTTCCCAAGGCTGTGTCTACTCTCACAGATTTAATGGGAAGCATCTCTTCTAAGCTCATGTGATTATTGAAAGGATTCAATAGGTTAGTCAACTGCAGGCCTCATATTTTTGCTAGTTCCTTATTAGTACCCCTACTGGTTCCTTACCATGTGATTTTTCCTACAGGGCAGCTTGGTTCATCAAAGCCAGCAAGAGAGACAGTCTTCCAGTAATACAGAAATCACACTGGGACCCATCATAGAAATTGATATCCTATAACCTTTTAGTTGGACATAAGCCACATGGTCTATCTATACCAATAGGAGGAGGCAACAAAATAAATCATTAATCCCAAGAAGAAGGAATCACTGGAGACCATTTTGGAAGCAACCTGTAGGCTCAGTTATAGGCTTGTACTGCACAACAGGGTTTTGGTCAGTGACATCTCATATGTGCAAAGGTGATAACCTCGTGACCCTGTAGCTGTCCTGGTTAAAGTACACTCTATCATATTTGCATAATGGTGAAACCAGCTAGCTACATATTTTTCAGACAGTATTCCTATCATTAAGCAACCTACGTTAATATGTTCTTACTATCTATGTAACTCTTCATTGTGATAGTGAGATTACAAAATACATGTATAGAACATTATCTTTCAAATTGTGTTCTATATAACTCTAGTATACCATAAGATATTGAAAGATATTCATTATCTGATAAGAGTGAGGAACACTGGCATGTACAAAGTCAAAGTAGCTTGTGATATTTTCTGAGTTGAAAATACCAATATGATCTCTGGTCTTCTTGGAAGACATAGTGGTATGGAAAATGAATCATAAAACTTGTCTTTGCTGTTCTACATATTAACATCATAGATCATAATTTGGGAAATGCTGACCTATGACATCAGTGTAGGCTGTCACTTCAACCACTGTTAAAACTACTGGTGAAAGGAAATTGTGAAAAGCCACATTCATGGTACATAGTTGTGGAATGAAGAAGAGGTGAGTTTGAAGTTTTCACCAAAAAATGGCCAGAATTTTTGGTCAAATAGGGAAATGACAACTGGGCGTGGTGGTATACACCTGTAATTTCAGCACTGGGGAGGCTGCGGCAGGAGAATTCTTGTGAGTTCAAGGTCAGCCTGGACTATGAAGTGAGTTCAAGGCCAGTCTGAACTGCACAGTGAAACCCTGTATCAAAAACAAACAAACAGTAGGGAAATGACAAAGCCATCATCATGAGAGAGGTAAGCACTCCTGACTTAGTTTCTAGGTCCTGGGTCCTACTGGATTTCAAATAAAGGACAGTTCTATTCCAACTATGAGAACTTTTTCCAAAGTGAGGAGAAGCGAGAAGTGTAGCTGAACCAGCATAGACCATTACCTGGTTCTACAAAAGCTACTCAAAGAAACTTCTTTAAGTATCTTTATAAAGAGTATAGTCTATATATTTCTGTTGCATTTTATGACTTCATTTGCTTCCTTTAAGCCTAAAACCTAGCTTATTTTTAATAGACCCCAAATCAGTATGTCTTTGTATTGGCAGACACTGGGTGCGAAGGCCATATTCATTTATTCTAAAGTGCCTAGAATTATTGCAGCAAATTGAAACTCCAAATATAATTTGTGTCATTAACCTCTTAGGGATTATATTTTTGACTTTCTCCTATGTGACATATATCTGGTCACATATTCATTGTGAACCAGCGCTTAAAATGCATAATCCTCAAAGGTTACTCACAATCATTTAAAAGACCCCATATTCATCTCAAAACTCAGAATTGGGAGATAAGGTTTAAGGAATGGCTGAATGGGATACTGGAATAAACAAACCATTTCATAGTTCTTAAAATAAAGCACTTATGGAGCACATTTTTATCTACAAAGCTTGAAAAATGGATTTATTAATCCTCACAACATTCTCTGTGTTATTATCACCACATAATAAATATGGAGCAGGGGGTTGAAAGGTTAAATTAGCTTTTCTCCCCTCCTCAGGGGACTTGCTGTTACTTTTGAATTAGAGTAGGGTTGGCTGTGTTCTCTGGCATTCTGTTTGTGCCCCTTTTGCCAACTTTATCCACTTGTGATTTTTGGGGGGATATAAGATTGTTGTAGAGCAAAATTTGAGAGTAAAATCCAGGTAAAGTCAGCTCTTTGTCCAGTCCATTTTGGAAAGTGGAGGGCTTGTGGGTCATTTCATCACTGACATGAATTTCTGCTCATTGAAACTGGTCTTGGTGCTTCCTGCCTCTGTCTCTTTCCTCCTCATCCTTCTCCATGTCCCTTACTGCTGTTTGGATGATGTGTCTTTTCTGTTTTTAGATCTAAATAATATAATGAATTCTTATGTCCCTACTACCCTGCTAAAGAAAATAAAATATTACCAGGGTAAACAATCTCACAGGGTTTTTGCCCCTCTTTAGGAAAAACAAAAACAAAAACAAAAACAAAAAACTTCCTTTTAAGTGTGGTGATTATTTTGGTTCCTAATTTGTTTACATTTTATTCCATCTATCTGTTTGTCCGAACAATACAGATTATTATGCTCCACATTAAAAATGTAAATGACTGCTGTGATAAGGGTTACATCTTTTCATAATTTGTGTTTTCCTTTTTTTTTGGTTCAGTATTATATTGAGGTGGTTCACCTTTAATATATGTTGTCCTAGTTCTCTTTCAGTGAAATTTAGTATTTCATTTTATGAATACTGCATTACATTTATTTTAATTGCTTCCTGGTAACACACATTTATGATATTTATTTATTTGATGTAAACACCAGTGCTACTAGGATTCTTACACACATGTTTATGTGTAAGCTTGAGACCATTTAAGGTCTAGTATAAGTAATGTAATTAATGGATCAAAGGGTATTTGTATCTTAAATTTTTATGGACTATTGCCAAATTTTTCTCTACAGTGATTACAGTAATTTACTCAGTCATTAACTGTGTATCAAAGTTCTAGTTGCTCCACATTTTTATTATATAGTTCTTGGTATAGTTAGATCTTTATGTCTGTTACTCAACATGGTGTTTTGTTTCAGTTTGGTACTTCTCTGATTCCTGCAGAAGTTAAACTTGCTTTCAAATGTTTTTATGGTCATCTATGCTTTTGTTTTTCTGAAAATTGCCTATCAATAATTTTTATGAATTTTTAACCTGGGTTTTATTTTGTTGTTGTTGTTGTTAGTTTATAAGTATTCTTTATGTTTTCTAGAGACCAAGCAATAGTCAGTGATATTGTTTGCCCCTTCTCAATATCTTCTGCTAGCTTGTTCATTCCATTCAGTTTGGCCTCAATTTCTTCTGTACTCTTCTAAATATTCTCCTCCGACTTATATTTTGTTGAATGTGTCTTATCCCTCCAAGTTCTTGCCCTGTTGTTCTCTGCTGGTAATGTGCTTACCTGTTTTTGCCTGACTGACATTGATTGCTGTTTCATAATCTGTTCTTTTGGAAAGTTCTTATTTGAACAATTGCTTGCCCAACTTCCTGTACAGACCTATCTAGACATTCTGTCTTTTCTCAGAACTAACTGCTGAAGAAGAAAATATCGCCTGATGGGACTCGCCACCCACACAGTTGGCTTTGTGGAAGTCTTCCTGAACAGACTACAGGAATGGGTGGTGAAATGACCTTTGGGGGACATCTTCAGCTAATAACTCAGTTGCAGAGTCCGGGTTCCATATAAACATTTTGATTAGTTTAGCCCTGGCAGTATTTCCACCGGGTTTCATATCATTATAGTCTTTCAATCCAGTAACATTTTATTCCAGTTTTCTAAGGTGATTATGTACTTGAGAAATAAAAAGTCCCAAATGTAGTTTTTGGAAGACTAGACAGAAATTCCATAGATATTTCCTCCTGTCCCTCCCCAAGTATCTCTTCCAAACAAGCTTATCAAAGAACTTCAGATTTCCCGCGCAGTGAGAACATGGATCTGAGACATGTGGCTGTTTATTCTGTTTTCTGTGTGAATGACAAGGACACGCACTGGGACATCTATTATTTTGAAGCTGGGATTTAAACCAACTAAGGGGGGAAACCCAACACACCAAACTGTGTGCTATTTACACATTTCAATATTTAATTTCCTGTCTCCATTAACACACATTTTTAGTATGCAGATTATTTACCCAACATAATTTATCAGTTCCTTGTTAGATAATATTCTCCTCAGGGTACATATTGTTCATATTTAGAAATTCTTATTAATCTCAAGAATCACATTGTTTATCCAACAAAATTATTACAGCTTTGATGAAGCTTTAAAAGTGTAACATGTAAATCACTATTTTCTCACTTTCATAAGCAGCTGAATTTTTGATCTGTGGATTATTATGGTTTAGAAGATATTTAGTCTCAGGCAGGGAAAATGCACAAGATGGTGCAGTAATGTGTAGATGAGGCTATTTAATTAAACTGTTGTTAATGACAAATTGCCATCATGGTAGCTACCCCCTCCTCTAATTGCCTTTCTTAAATAGATAAATGAGGAGTGCTATCCAGTGTTGTTATAAATAGGATGGGAGCAATATTTAAAACTATAAATGTTACACTAACAAATGACAAGAAAAAAGAAGCAAATAGATATTTAAGTATTTGTAGTCACTTATTTTCTATGCATATTGACCATTTTACCTGTGAAAATATCAGGGGCATCTTTTAATGGAAAAAGAACTCAAAAGATTTAGATTATAGGGTATAATTATTGATAATCGTCCTTGATGTTTAAATATAGGATATGTAAGTTTATGTCTATGCTGAATAAGGCCATTCCAGTTGCATTAATTGTATATGGATTATAGAATAAGATAAAATAAACACCTCTTGATTTCCTAGTGTTTGAGAAAGTAACTTAGCTATTTTTGAATTATGTTTTCATGTGGGATAATAAATACCCATATAACATGATCATGTAACCAAAATACTTTAAACCGAAGGGAAATGTACTTTTCCCCAGCATTTGGAAAAATAGAATTCCTCATTTAGCCCCTGAAGAAAAAGATCAGAAAATGTTGTGTGACTTGAATAAAACTGCAAAGTCAGTTAATAAAAACTAAAATCCTGAGTCATGACTTCATGTATGTTTTCCTAAAGATAGTCAGGGTGCTGAAAGTGAGAATGTTGAATAATTCTTACAAGTTATGAGGGTTTGTAGTATAAGTTATGAGGATGTGGCAGAGCTTAATGCTAGCAAATTGGATAATTAGAACTGCTTATTTCTGTCTTTCATGTATTTTCAACATTGCCTGTTTGTTTTTGACTTAGATCTTTTTCTCCATAGTTAATATACACCTTAAACCCAGCAAGCATTTTCTGGAGGTGAAATGCTTGCCATTTTCAGAACATTTAGTGACTACATTTTTGTCTTATTTGAATTAAGATTGTAAGATAGGGCAATTACTATTACTGAAATCATCAGTTTCAGTTTTTACCTTTTTATTTATTCTTAGTAATGATACAATTTTCAAACAAATGTTTATAAACTGCTATTCAGATTAAATGCAACCAAGTCCTCAGAAAACTGCTGGAAGTATTGCTTACCAGCTGATATAAAGATACTTGAATCTGGAATCCAGAAGCTGTTTTAATTGTGAGAGTATACCATACCAAAAGTATGAGTTTTATCAATCTGGAGATCACTTGTAGTCACTTTTCTAGGTACCACTAGGATTTTTGTGAGAATTGAGTTTGTAGCTGAATGGAAGGACCAGGAGAAGAGCATATACACTTTTCACTTCAGATCCCCTTTTTTTTCCTAGATGCTGCTTCGCTGCTTGAGCAGTTGCCTGGGGCTGAGAGGAGAAGTGTCTGGAAGAGGAGGGTCTACTTTACAGGTGAACTGAAATTAAAGGGGAAAAATCATCTCTTTTTGTGTGCAAAAACAGCTCAAGTTCAAGCTCACAGTCGATGGGTTTGGTGAGTAAACTCTATTCAAATGACTGCATCTTCTCTAGGCTATTCCAAACACATGCTAGCAGTGTTCCTTTTTGTAGTCAAAAGGAAAAAATGACCTCATAAAATGAAAGTTAATGGATGTATTTGGTTGCTGCTTGGGCTTTGATTGCAGAGGGCACAGGTTTCTCTGCTCTGCTGTTTGATTCGGGCCTCACCTCTCTCTTTTCCTCCCTTATGTATTGTCTCTCCCTACTGAGAAGGACAGTGTGGTTCAAGAAAAGCATACCAGTCCTTTGGATGGCCAATTCAGAAAATTTCTCACTAAAACCCATTTTTCTGCTTCAGAGATTGCAAACTCAAATTTGTAGTGAAATAGTTACTGTAATTGAGTATAATTTAAGTGAGTAAGGTGGGCCTGGAGTGGCAGGTGTGAGTGGTGTGACAGATAGCAGGCCCATGTAACAGGGGGTCTTTCACTCATTCCAGCAAATTGGTATCAAACTACAATGTAGGCTTACAGTTATCTCAGCCACTGTTTTATTTCAACCAAGCCAGAAATCTAAAATTTGATGTGAAATATCTTGATTTAACAAAATGATTTAAAAAGCAAATAAACTACCATATACCATTCTCCCCCTCTCCCAAGGCCAGGCTGCAATTACTGTTTCCATTTGTATTTGGAACTAAGGTTGAGAGAGAAAAAAGGAACAAAGACTATGCAAATTTCCCCCAATTTTATATACTGTTCCTTCCCCCAAATGCATAGGATTCATCCCAACTCAAGTGGTTTTCAGCCATATAGACATAGCAGAGCAAAGCCTTTTACCCTAAATGTATATAAAATTTTGCACATTTATACATTGTTGTGAAGAAAATGTTCATGACTTTAATTCGATTCTAGAAAAGTCTATAAACCTAAAAGATTGTGAGCCTAATTTCTTGACAAGTTGTCATCTGTTTGAATTCCCCTAGGAGCGGGAAACTTACTACTGCAAGGATAGCCCATCTCTAATTTAGATGACACTTAGCACAGGAACTTTCTTATTGGCAAGGATTCTTTCTTAACCTTTTTGTTATTGGCAGTTAAGAAAGGCATCTAATCTTTGACTAGAAAAATGCACTTGAAAAAAGTCACAGAAATTAAGAGGTTGCTATAATTTCCTGTAACTATCACCTATTCTTGCAAAAAATGAGCATTATTAAATTGTGATAGTTACTAATGGAATTTTTAATTCTTTTACAATTAAGGTCATTGAATCTTTATGTCTTGTCCTTCATCCTGAGACTATTTGCATGAAAATAAAGACTCCAAGTTTCATCATGTTCTATTGATTCATTTAAACCTTTTTTTTTTTTCATTATAGATTTCCAGAAATGCAGTCTTGGAAGTGATCTAAATATCTCTGGTACAATGGAAAACTCAATTGTGTTAGATCTGGGATTGAATGTTCTGCTATTTATTAATTATAATGATATTAGTATTATGTGTGTGATGTTATACCGGGAGTCTTGGTTCCCCTTCTGAGCATGAATATCCAAATTTGTGAAAAGTAAATATGAATGGGTAGAGAAGTAATCAGCATAACCTGCTTTTTTAGGCTGTGCTACTGTGAACTAGTTATTGAACTTCTCTAAATCTCAGTTTCCACCCTATCTAATGGAGATAAGTATAGGGTTATTTTAACCAGATAAGTATAGGGTTATTTTAACCAGGAAGTGAGAAGTGAGATAAAGCAGGTAGAGGTTTTGCAGAGACCCTAACAGGCAGTAGACATTCAATTACTATTGGTTGTTAATATTTTAATGATGCTGATTTTAAAAAGCACTGGCCAGCACTGTGGTTCATGCCTGTCATCCCAGCTGATCAGCAGGCTGTGGCAGGAGGATCCCACATCTGAGACCAACTTGGGCAATTTAGCATGACCCTGCTTTAAAAAAAAAAAAAAAAAGGGTTGGGAGTATAGTTCAGGATTTCCTGGGTTCCATCCCCAGTATTGCGGAAAACAAACAAAAACAGAAAACACCTAAATCCCAACTTGTAAAATGTATTTACTACAAAGTCTCTTCTAATATAGGTTCTAATGTAGCTAGAATCAGGCTATGACTATTTAAATAAATTAGTAATTATGTGTGAATTCAGGGAAAGATCAGTAGGAAAAAAAAATTCTACTTTGGGAAATAAAAAAACAAGTTCACCCAGAAAGTAACTCAAGTACTTTTTAAGGTTTGCTGTTAGATATCAAATCTTATTCCGAGAGAGATTTTTTTCCTCTCCACTTTCTGTATCCTGACAGAATCAAGTGAAATGTAACTCCAATCTTAGAAGACAGGGTGAAATTGTAAGAAGACTAGTCTTTCCATTGACTAGTTCACATTGCTTTTCTATTGTTAATGAAAAGAGTTGTTGATTTTGTACTTTGCTAAAAGCAAAAGGGACATATAATAGCAATTATATTTCACCATTAGCCTGCCACTCTTTGCGTTGGGAGCAGAATATCTGTCTGTGATTTAGGATAATGAGCAGGGTGATGCTGCAGGTGTAGTTTATACATCAGTACTTTGGTAGTGAAGACACAGACAGTTTTATTTGGCAATTGGATATATGAGGGTGAGGACCCCCTCCCACGAAGTGCAAAGACCCTCCCGCAGGACTGCAGCATTTGAGTGACATGTCGAGATCCTTCCAGCGCGAGGTGCATAATGTATTGTGCCGGCTGACTCCCATGTGGAAGAGAGCACAAGACTTCCTTATGCATGAGGCATTTTTAGCAAATTGGACCCCATTTCAATCTTGATGAAACTTGATGACATTTCCAACTTGCAAGTGCACAAAATGAAAAAGCAAATTTTTAGCTATTTATGTGTCAGAACATCAAAAGCTCAAAAGCCATAATTAAGGGTGTCAGCATGGCAGGAAGACCATATTTCTCCCCTTCTCAGGGGTCTTCTGGGTCTCTCCCTCAGAGGTGAGAGAAGGGCTTGCTGCTCCTTGCAGACACAAATCAAACAATTTGGATTTCATGAACCCCACCTGGGATACTGCCTCTTCATTCCTACCTTGTCATGTTGATATTTAGTGTTTCTCATTTCTTGCATGAGAGGAGAAATTTCAGGAAAAACTATATAGTTGGTGTTCCTTACTCCTTAACACTTTTCCTGGGCTGCTTTTTTTCAAAAGTCTGAGGACAAAATGTAAGAACATGATTTGAGATGGCATTCTGATTCCTTTTAATTTTTGTGTTTATGATATATCCAATTAACTTCTTGACATTAAATTCTAAATATGGATGGATTTTATGGTATGACTGTTTAATACGTATATAGACATAATAAATGTCCACTTAAATGTTAGAGCCAGAGCTTCTAAACTTCAATTATGTGTATTTGTCAAGATGCAGATCTGATTCACAAGGTCTGGGTCTGAGAACAACCAGAGATTCTTCATCTCTAACAAACTCCCGAGTTGAACCATGCTAAGTGGTGATCTCTGGACCACCTGTGTGTTGGTGAGACTCTTCATAGCTTTCAACCTAAGGGAGGATCCTTTAAATTCATTTGTGGTCATTGTGATCAACAGGTACATTTGTGTGGGATATACATGTTTTGGCTAAAATAGCCTTTGTATGTTATAACAGAAATTTAAAAATTAATCCCCAGTACTGCTGCTGCCTGTTAATAATGATTCACAAAAATCCTCACTTAATAAGAGCTATTTTCCAAAGAGCTAACATTGAATTGCAAATATACTTCCAATCTGAGTGACATGCACGACTCATTCATGTCTCCTGGGGACAAGGCAGCTTTTTGTAAGTGTTGGACATGCAAGTGTACATGCCATGCACTGTCTTTAAAGCTGTGGACAACTACAACACTATAATGCTAAAAATGGCATATCTTTGACACCAGGAAGCTTGAACTCCACAAGGGGGTAGGGTACCAGGGAGACTAAAGTGATATAAGAAAGGCCTTAAATAAATGTTAATTACATTCTGAGGAAAGAGAGACAAAGCTCATCTGTGGCAGAGCCCAAGGGACTCTTCATGGGGAAGGCAGCCTTTGAACTACTCTTGCATCATTGGGACTGGGTATGTAAAAATGAGGCTGTCGGGTGTGGAATGAGGTGAGAACATACTAAAGGGAGAGAAAGTTTGAGAAAATATATGAGTTAGGAAAAGTAGCCTATGTGTCATAAATTGGGAATAGTTTCAGTTTGGCTGAAATACAGATTTCATGCAGGGAAATGGTAGATGGTAACCCTAGAAAGGAAAGTTGAGATTACAACAGAATGACCTCACAAGCCAGTGGGAGGTGTTGGGGTTTAAATTAGTAGGCAGTGGGGAGTTGTTCTTTACCCAGGCCATTTGTTCTTAATTCTGCTTTCAACTTTTCCTCTTTAGTTTTTTTCTTTTAATTTGAATTATTTGTATGTATAAATTGATGTTTTAATCCTTCTCAAGTTTCTTTAGATAGTATATAAAAGAGAGTATAAGAGGAAAGTAGATTTGTTTTAGGAATAGGATAGAGGAGATGGGAACAAGGACAATTTGTGTACCACCCTCTGAGAGGTGACTCTGCCTCATAAATTGCAATGATGGGGTAATTCAGAGCTGTGGAGTCTCTTAGCTACCACACATTTGGGTTCACAGTTTTTGCATAAATGATGCCCAGCAATGTATGAGGGGAAAAGGGAAGGAAAAGCCAGGTAGATCTTCCTGGGAGACCAGGTTCTTTCCATGATAGTTCCACTGTACTATATATAATTTAAGACCTCTAAATATATTAAAATCAATTATATTTATCATTAAATTTAATTTACATGGTAATTAATAATAGTCTAAAATTAGAGCCAGTTTTTGGATTTAGATGTTTTCTTCTTGTTCTTTAAACATTAATGTTTAAACAGTGCTTATTTGTGTAAGACTAGTTTCTTGAAGAACTCTTTCTCATTTTTAAAAAGAAATATAGGTATGCAGAAACAATTTTAAAAGCATGCTAATCTCTCCTTCTGTTAATCATACTAATGGAAAAGCTGGCTGCTCAGGCCCCAGGGCTCTAATAATGACAAGGACCCCTAGTGGTAGTCTAGTGCATTACAGGTGTAAAAATAGGATTTTTTTTTTTTTTTAGTAAAACTATCTTGTATTTTATTTTTTTCTTTTTTCCTTCCTTCCTTTCCCCTTTCCTCAACCCTAGCTCATCTCTCCTTTTGCACAATTTCTTCCCATTTCACAGTGTCTGTGGTATACTTTGGTCATCTTAGTACTGCTATGTATGAAAGGACTTTGTAGATATATTAAGTTTACTGATCAGGTGTCCTAAAGATTGAGGCATTAGCTGAGTGCCTCTAATGTACTCACAAAAGTGATTTAAAAGCAGAGCACTGGGGGCTGGGGAAGTAGCTCAGATGTAGAGCACTTGCCTAACATGCAAGAGGCCCTGGGTTTGGTACCTGGCACCAAATGGGGCAAAAAAAAAAAAA
>RJWM01046174.1:0-12445 GCA_004363535.1 Dasyprocta punctata
ATTTCCTTTTGAGTGAGATGTGTTTCTTGTACACAGCATATTGTTGGATTTTGTTTCTTAACCCACTCTGCTAGTCTGTTTCTTTTTATTGGTGAGTTGAGACCATTTACATTGATTGATATAACTGATACATACCGGCTCATCCCTGTCATGATATCTTTCTGTTGTTGGTTTTCTACATTTTCTGTTTAATTACTTGTCCTGCTTAGTGGTTTCCTTTTGTTGTTGTTCTTAATATTGTGGCTATCTTTGTCTCTTTCTAGAGTGTCTTTCAGTACTCTCTGTAGTGTTGGTTTGGTGGCCATAAATTTCTTCACTTCTTCTTTGTCATGAAAGTATCTTATTTCTCCATTAATTTTTAAGGATAGTTTTGCAGGGTACATCAATCTGGGTTGAAATTTGTTTTCTTTCAGGGTTTGAAATATTTCACCCCAAGCTCTTCTTAACTTAAAGGTTTGTGTTGAGAAGTCTGCCGTGATTCTGATAGGCTTTCCTTCATAGGTGATCTGTTTGTTTTCTCTGACAGCGTTTAGCATTTTGTTCTTGTGCTGTATTTCTGATACCCTTATTATTATATGTCTGGGTGAGGATTTATTTTGGTTGTGGTTAATTGGGGTTCTGTATGCCTCAGTTACTGGTATTTCAGATTCTCTTCCCATGTTTCGCAAGTTTTCTGCTATTATTTCTGTGAATAGTCTTCGCAGGTCATTAGTACTGACTCATGCTTTTTCATTGATGCCTATTAATCTTATGTTATTTCTCTTGGCATCATCTTGCAGCTGTTGAATTGTTGTTTCTTGGTTCCTTACTATTTTTAGGAGATCTTTTCTTCATGGCTATGATCTCCCATGATGTCTACAAGATCTGAGATTCTATCTTCAGCTTCGTTTAAGTGGTTTTTCAAACTTTCCATGGAGTTTTTCATTTCCTGCATTTCCCTTTGCATCTGTTTCATGCATTCTGTTTGTGTCTTATATTGTTCATTCAAGGTTTCAATCATTTTGTTAAGTTCTTCTATTTTTTTATCTTGCTCTTCTTTAGATACACACAACATTTCTTTAATAATGATCCTCATTTCATTTTTTAGCTGAGAGAATATTTCTGATTTGAATTTCTCTATAACTTCATCAAGCTGTTTCTTTTTTGCATTTTCTATCATTTCAGAAAGTCCCTTTGTGTGACTCCCACTGTCTTCCATTTCAGTGTCTACTGGGTTTGTTCTTTGTGGGGTGGGGAACAGAGACTTCCTCTCGGTCTTTTGTTTTGTCATTTTCTTCTAGTACCTATGTGGCCCTGTGTCCTGTGAGGGTGGGCGGACATTCCCTTGAGGGTTGCGCCGATTCTTAGATCGCGGTGAATCGCGGGACCTGGTGGGGTTGGGCCCTGCACGCAGCAAGGGAGGGTGGTCTCCCGGGGCATGTGGGTGGAGCCTCTGCCTTAACTGGGTGGGGGGCCTAGGCCTCCCAGTCCCGGGGAGTTATGCAGAGTATCCCTGAGTGACACTGCCCAGAGCCTGGGTCTGTCTGCAAGTTCAGAAGGACAACTGCTCCGCAGGGGCAAGCCTGGGCAAGTCGCAGGCCTACAGTGCTGGGAGAAACGTGGCTGCGCGGGGGTCAGCAAGTTCTGGGCTGGAGTACACACAAGTGGCTCCACTGAAGTATGGAGCTCGTGCGCGATCGGCGTGCTGGTATGGGGAGCGCAAGCTCTCTAAGTCCCTGCAGCTCTGTTGGTCAGTCCCTGGTGAGCAGCTCTGGGGTCCCGGGCTGATCTGGGCTGGGCTGCATACCTCTGTGTCCTGTGAGGCTGGCCAGGCATTCCTGTGAGGGTTACACTGATTCTTAGATCGCGGTGAATCACAGGACCTGGTGGGGTTGGACCCTGGGTGCAGCAAGGGAGGGCAGCCTCCCGGAGTGTGCGTATGGGGCCTCTGCTTTAACTGGGTGGGGTGCCGAGGCCTCCCAGTCCCGGGGAGTTATGCAGAGTACCCTCGAGTGACGCTGCCCGGTGCCCGGGTTTGTCTGCAAGTTCAGAAGGACAACCGCTCCGCCCAGTTGTTTTCATTATAGGAGTCTTTCAGTTCCTTGGTTAGGTTAATACATAAGCATTTAATTTTTCTTGGTGTTATTTTGAGTAGTGGTTTTTCTTAATGAGTTCATATCTAAAATGGTTTTTATATCTTCTTGGTTCAGTATGATAATTCATAAGAGTCTAGGATTCTATCCATTTCTTCTGAATACTCCATTTTATTGGGGTACACATTGTGAGTTGGTGGCTTATAATAATATGAATTTCAGGAGTATCTGTTGTGATTTCACCTTTTACATTTCTAATCACATTCATTTCAGTCATTTTGTTTTTGTTGTTGTTATTGTTACAGTTGGCTAGGGATTTGTCTATTTTAATCTTTTGAAGAACCTACTCTCCAGCTTGTTGTTTCTTTATATTTTTTAGCTCCAATTTCATTGATTTCTGTTCTGATCTTTGTAATTTCCTTTCTGTACTAGCTTTGGATTTGGATTGCCCTTGTTTTTCTAGGACCTTGAAGTACATTACTGGGTTATTTATTTGAGCTCACCTTTGTTTTTTGAACTTCCCTCCTAAAACTGCTTTCATTGTGTGCCATAAGTTCTGGTATGTTGTATTGATATCATTCTTTATTTCTAGGAACTGTCTTATTTCTTCCTTTATTCCATATCCCATTGATTGTTTAAGAGGATATCATTTAATTTATATACGTTCATATCATTTCTGTGGGTTCTTTTTTTTTTGCCTTGATGTTGTGATCTGATAATTTGCACCATATAATTTTGACTCTTTTAAATTTATTTAACCATACTTTGTTCGCTAGTATGTGGTCTATTTTGGAGAAAGTTTTATGTGCTGCTGAGTGGGAATGTGTATTCTGTTTTTGTTGAGTAGAATACTCTATAGATATTTATTTAGTCCATTTTCTTGAATGTTTTGTTCAACTCTGGAAGTTCTTTGTTGATTTACTTTTTGCCTAGTCAATTTATTTATGACAGTGGGTTATTAAGGACCTCCACTATAGTTGTGTTTATGTTTATCTGATCTTTTATTTCTAGTAGTACTTGCTTAATGAAGTTGGGTATGACATTGTTTGGTACATATATGCTAATAACTGTCAGCTCTTTCTCTTGCATTGCTCCCTTAACCAATATAGAGTGACTTTGTTAGCTTTCTCTAAAAAATTTTGTCTTGAATTCTACTTCATCTGAATATAGACTAGCTGCTCCTGCTTGTTTTCTAGTTCCTATTGAATGGAATACTTTTTTTCCATCCTTTGGTTTCTAGCCTATGAATTTCTTTTTGTGTTAAAAAATTTTTTGTACATACCAAACTGTTGGAGTTTTCATTTTCTTGATATATCTTATCAATTTGATTTTGACTAGAGAAATGAGAGGCTTCATATTGACCTTAATTTTCATACATTACAGTTTTCACAAACTGACTGAGAAATCTTTTTCTAAAATTTTAGACAATGATGAATATCTTGGTTACTTGGTAAGTGTATATTAATAATTTAAAGTTTATGGAGAAAAAAGTACACTGATTTTTATATAATTACAGTATGCTTTGTTCAGTCTGATCATGAAACTTTACAGTTTAAACATCTTGTTTCTAGAAACAACTGTGAATCTCCAAACACAGCATTTCTAATTTTCTTGTGGTAACTGAAGTGATAATTTGAGAACTAGCTTCCACATGAATAATGTCCGAAGGTATGTCAATGGTTCTAATTTGTACTCTTTCTCATTTGGCAGTAAATATTTTGGAGGTGAAATCAGTGTAGAAAATGCTGTTTTCATTTAATAAGAGGAATGAAAAACATGTTTCTTAACTAAGGAATAGATAATGGAGCCAAAAAATTTTAAAAATATATCTTTTGTCTAGTTTAAAGATACAGAGCTAAAGAATTTTTCATGTGATCCTTGCTACCTGACTCTATAGGATTGGAAAAAAAACTATTTCACCTCTTAATCAAGCAATAAGGAGTTATAGCACTGTAAAACTTCATGATGTAGAAATCATTTTGAAATTTACTCAAAGAAGTTCTCAGTTTACCAAGTTGCAGTACTGCTTTTGTGGTTTATTTATTAAACATAAATAAAGTATGTACAAGAAAAATTGGATTGGATTGTTAGTGTCTTTCAAGAAGTAGAGAACACAATTCTTTTGTGTATCTTATGTTATTAAGTGTTCTCTGCTTAGTAAATTTTGTATATGAGATATTTTAAGTATAAGTTAAATAAAATGACACACCTACATGTACGTGATTGAACATAGTGGCAGGAATTAAAATGACTTAATAAAATTACAGATTAATTCTATTGCCAGAATCAAATATTGTTGGTGCTATCAATGCCCGATATGAAAAGGTAGACTGAAATTGCTACCTAGAAATGGAAACTAACAAAGAACAAAAAATGCCAAGAATGAAAAGGGAGAGAAATATATATTGGAACTATGATTTAAGCTTTAGTATTTAATTAAGAATTTATTTTCCCCACAGCTACTTATTTATAGGAAATCCTATTACATGCTAAGTACATTTTTTTAAAAGAGGAATAAAGCAAACAATGAAAGCAAGTTTCAGAACAGGTTAGTAGGACAGTTACAATAGTTGGTACACTGCATATTGTTGTCTTGGCAGTAGTTATTCAGTGTACAAGATATAGGCATGATATTTTGTCCAAACAATATTTATGCTAAGTACTTTGCATGAAACCTAAAGAAATGAAGATGAATGTATATTGGAGGTCTAAATTTCTCACTCAGTCCCTTAAACTTCTGTATATCATTATTTCAATTCCTAATCTTTTTCCTAAAACACATTAGAGAATAAACAGAAAAAAATAGAAAGCTTGGAAGATTAGTTTTGAAAGGTGTACAGAGAAATAGAAAAAGGAAAAAAAATAGATGGGAAGAAAATAGAACGATGGAAAACCCAGTCGAAAGATCCAGTGTCTGAATAATATGAGTTCCAGAAGGATGGAACAGTAAAAAGATAGAGGGAGGAATCATGAAAGTGGTTTTCTTAAGACAAAAGAAACAAATTTCTTTTCTTTTCTTTTTTTCTCTGGGTCTCTTGTACTTTTTGTTTGTTTGTTTGTTTGTTTGTTTTATTTTAAAATGAAAAAAGAATAAAAATGATGGTATGCAATTTCAAAACAATATAATAGACTGTATTGTTATCTCCGAAGTAGTTGCTCAGATTACCAGATTTAGGCATGAACTCCACTACTCCCCTTGGGAGTCACCTCAAGCACCAAAGCCATTTTCAAAGATTTAAAACATTCCCGCCAGCTTCAGCCACTTGTGGTCCACTCATGACTGTCCCAGCAGGCAGCCTGTACTACAGGAGGTGTAAAAAGTAGTCATGCATGTACCACCATTGGCTCAAGTCACCTAGCAGTGAGACATAAGCATTACAGCTCCACTGTGAATGCATTTTTGATGCACATGAGTGAGGACAGGGAACTGAAGTTGAGAAAAACCTTCTGACTACACAGAGATGCCAACTTAGGCTCTGAAAGCTGATTACTAAAAAAATGGCAGTCAACAGGACGTACAGGAAAGCATACAGTCAGACCAGCACTGGTTCACTATACACATACAAGTTCATTTCTTTTAGTACAGGGCTTCCGAGTAGGAAAACATACCAAAATTCTGTACATAAAGATTCTAGCAAGGCCTTGAAATTGTCACTTCTGATATCCTTGTGAAAAATGAAGATATATGGCATAGATCAGACAATCGTGATGTTTTTCTTCTCAGGATCCCTTGACATTCCTAAAAATTGAGACTTTTTGTTCATGTGGATTATATCCACTGATATTGGTAGTGTCAATAATGCATAAACTTTAAAAGTTTCAATATATATTTATTTTAAAATAAAGTCATTACATATTAAAAAAGATATAGGCATGAAAAATGATCAAACAATGAAAGCACAAGCCATTCTTTTTGATGAACTAGTAGAGATCAGCAGTATAATTATGTATTTTGTATATATATATATATATATATATATATATATATATATATATATTCTTTTCCCTTCTTTCTTTTCTTCTGTCCCTGATCCCAGTTGTTTTTGAGCAGGTTCTTTCCTTTTCACTATTACAATATCTATTGTGCATTTTGGATCTTATGTACCCTTTTTTACAATATGATGTTTACACATGCACGTCTGGTTTATTCCACTATGACCTCAAGTTGCATCTATTTACCTATAAAAGTTTAGAGTTTATCCTTTTTTATAGCTGATTAATACTCCCTTGTATAAAAATATCACATCTTTTTTGTTTATTCCATGGTTAATGGACATTTGGGTTGTTTCCAAGATTTAGCTATTACGAATTGTGCTGCTATAAACATGAGTGCACATATTTCACTGTTGTATGATATTTTCAGTTCTTCTTGGAAAATACCCAAAAGGAGAATAGCTGGGTTGATTGGAACCTCCAATCCTGATTTTTTGAGGAATCTCTGATGGACAGGCAAGTGAAGTAAAATTTTTTTCCTTTTCTTTTTCTTTTTGAGACAGCATCTTGCTATGCAGTTTAGACTGATCTTGAGCTCACTTTGTAACCCAGGCTGGTCTTGAACTCACAATTATCCTCCTGTCTCAGCTTCTCCAGTGTTGGGATTACAGACTTGCACCACCATACCTGATGTGAAATTTCTTTATGTAAAAATCCTCTCACATACTCAAGGTAATGGATTTAATTAAACATAGCATTGTGACATTAAAAACAACATTTTGGACATATATACTTGAGTATATATGTTGGAATATATATCTGAATGAAACAGACTTACTTCAGGGTTCTCAATAGCAATCCTACAGGTAAGAATGATGTATTAATGTGTTCGGGATTCACAAGGAAAATTAGATCAACCTAGAAATCTAAATATAGTCAAACTATCAAGATGGTAGACTAAAAAAATTGGAGCTACATATAATCTAAAAGATTGTTTTCCATATACAGCTCTCAGGAAGAAGCTGTAGTATATACTGCACACCATGAGGAAAATGAGGGGCATAAGAAAAAAGAGATTAAAGCCATGACAAAGGTGAATGCAATCTGCAAGGTGATACTATATTAGCGACAAAGAGCAACATGTTTGTTGTGCCCTAAGCAGAGGATGCATTCCACATCAGCCTGCTCATGGAGGGGTGGATACATACAGTTCACAATCTCACCATAGATCACCCTTTCCCATAAGGGAGCAAAGGAGCACACTGAGAATGAATAAATTTTATGTTTTGGTTCTCTTCTGTTGTTTTCAGTTAACCAATTGTGGTGTGGTTACTATCTTTCTTTGAGGATGTCATGAAATGGAGGAGAAAAGTAGTGTCTAGTGGAGGATAATTTTTATTCTAAATATGTTTGGTCAGTAAAGAGTTAGAGCTAGAGTTCCATTTTTCAATATGACGTGGTCTTGAATAAGCAAAAGACTCTAGCTAACATTGCTGCTATAGTTTGTATCTGAAATATCTCCCAAAGACTCATCTATTAAAAGTTTGGTCTTCAGCCGGGCGTGGTGGCGCACGCCTTTAATCCCAGCACTCGGGAGGCTGAGGTAGGCGGAGCGTTGTGAGTTCGAGGCCGGCTTGGGCTACAACGCGAGCGCAAGGCTGGCCTGAGCTACATAGTGCGACCCTGCCTCAAAAAATCCAGGGCTGGGAGTTAGGCTCAGTGCCTTAAGTGCCTGCCCTGGCAGGCGCGAAGTTGTGAGTTCAATCCCCGGTGCCGCAAAAAAAAAAAAAGTTTGGTCTTCAGTTTGGTGCTCTTGGAATGTGATGGAACAGTTAAGAGCTGGAACCTAGTGGGAGGCCCTCAAGCCATCAGGGTTTTGCCCTTGGAGAAATTCACAGGACCTCACTCCCTCCTCTTTTTATCTTTTTTGTTTCCTGGGCATGAAGGGAGTGATTTTGCTAAACCATGGTCCCACTGACTTTTGTGTTGCCTCCGTAGTTAATAAGTTAGTTAACACAACAGAAGAACAGTTCAGCTCCAAAAATTCACTGGTAAAGTAAGTATAAAGTCAAAATCAAACCAAACTGACTGCGATGATGATGTGAAAATATAATTCTAGTATCAAGTTGAATGGTCCAAACAAAAATAACTGACTTTTGTTTTTATTATACTAGGAATTGAACCCAGGGACTTACACATGCTAGACAAGTCTTGCACCAGTGAGCTATGTGCCCAGCAGAATATCAAAAAACACACCTGTATATCCAGCAGTTTGGGAGGCTGAATCGGGGTTTTAAGTTTAAGCCTAGCATGGGTAACTCAAAATAAAAATAAATAAATAAATAAAAAGGACCAGGGATATAGTTCAGCGTGAGGTCCTGTGTTCAATCTCCACAGAAAATAAACAAAAAATACAAATTTTGTGAGGAGGGAAGTGAAGTATGAAGTTTGTGCAAGGAGATTATTATTGTTGTTGTTGCTGCTTTTGCATTAGTAGGGATTGAAAACACACAGTAGGCAAGTTATCTACCTCTGAGTTACATCTCCAGTGATTTTTTTTTTTTTGTCTTTTTGAGACAGGGTTTCATTATGCAGTTCAGGCAAGCCTTGAACTCATTTTGTAGCCCAGGCTGTCCTTGAACTTGCAGCAATCCTCCTGCTTCAGCCTGCCAAGTGCTGAAATTACAGGTATGTACCACCACCCCTGGCTGTTAGTGATTTTTATTTTCTATTTTGAGATGGTATTCCATTTTTTGCCTTGGCTTGCCTAAAGTTACAGTCCTCCTCCTTAAACCTCTCATGTAGTTGGGTCTATAGGCATGTGCCACTATGCTTAGTGGGATTTACTGATAATTGATGAAGTTGATATTATATACCATATACAAGGATTACATGAAAATTTGCAAAGCTTTAAATATTTTTGTATAATAGCTAAGAGTATTTGCGACTGGTAGACTACTTTTCCAAGAATTTCTAAAAATATTCTTCAAAACATTCCTTCATATGGAAATGAAAGGACACCACACTGTAATCTAAATTTGTGTGAAGAAATAAAGAGCTCCACTAAAGGTAACTATGCAGGTAAAATTTTTAATATATAAATTGATTTTTTTGTAATACTTACTCTTCTTTCTCATTTAAAAAAACACAAAAATAATTTTAAATATGCAGTGATACTTAGGCTTATGAATGTTTCTGTTTGCAAACAAGTCAGTTCACAAGCAAAAGTATTCTACAGAATTTCGCTTCCATTCTCAGACTCCACATTGGGTGATAAACATGTTCTCCACACAAACACAAATGCAGTCATCTTCCCCAAAATCATCAAATAAATTAAGATTGTAAACTGAGGTACCACTGTATATTTATGGATATATACTATTGCATTGGGTGATACTATGTCCCCCCAAGTCCTCATATAGTTTTGATGGGTCTGAGTCTGGCGCTTGTGATTGGTTTGTTGTCTTGCACTGGGGTTGGTGATGTGAGTGCTGCACCCGCCCAGGGGTGGAACTGAGATACAGTGTAAGGGAGGTGAGTCTTCCTCTTTCTCGCTTCTGCCCTCTCTCTCTCTCTTGCCAGAACACCTTGCTGTTGCAGCGGCCATGAATGGCGGCCCCGCCACACCATGCTGCCTTGGAGCCAACTGAGTATGGACTGAAACTCCCAAGAAACTGTAAGAACTTAACTTTCCTTCCCTAATTTTGGGCATCAGGTATTCTGTCTCGGCATTGAGTGAAAAGTAACTAAGACAACTATATAAAGTTATAATTTTTATGACAGTGTAAGTACCAGGAGATTGCATTGAGCAACACAGAGAAAAGTTTCTGTAGATTGGTGAGAATTAAATTGCTTTTCATCAGAATTTGTATATGTTAAAACATTATTATAGTCTTTAGGAAAAGCATTAAGGAAATAACTCAAAAATATGTTATGAAGTGAGGATATTAAAATAGTATTATAACAAAGCAGTAAAGAAGAGGAACAATAAGGTACAAAATGATCAGAAAACATAGAACAAAATATCAGGTATAAATCCTTGGTAATTAGTAATTGCATTTAATGTAAAAGAATTAAAATTCCAATCTAAGAGTATAAAATTTTAGAATAGATTTTTAAAATTTTAATATAAATATATTCTTTGTACAAGTGATTTTACAACACAATGAAGAAGAGGAACAGAGACATAAGATACATAGAAAACATAGAACAAATTATCAAATATAAATCCTTAGTAATCAGTAATCATATTTAATGGAAATAATTAAAATTCCAATCTCAGGGTATAAAATTCTAGAATACATTTTTAAAACTTTAATAATAAAATTATTATTTTGTAAAAGTGCCATACTCTAGTGCAAGAGCCATACGTATTAAGTGGAATACAGAAAGATGAAAATAGGTAGATTTTAAAAATAGCCTCTTTAAAAAGACACTGGAATAGATAAGCAAATGTCAGGTAAACATATTTTAAGATGAATTTTCTTTTTTGTTAGTGACAAATACATGTCATGTAAATTATACAAAAACTAAGTATTACTCCATCTAGGATATAGAAAAATTATAAGCTTGTATGTCTTTAATAACAAAATATCTGAGGTAAAAATAGTTATAAATGAAAGGAGAAATAAATATTTGTATAATAATAAAGGATAACAGAACAACCAGACAGAAAATGTACAACAAATGGGAGATTTGACCAGTGCTATAAACCAAGTAGACCCAACAAACATCTATAGGAACTGTAACCAATGGCAGAAAAAAGCACTTTCTTTTCAAGTGTACATAGAACATTATCCAAGATAGAATGTTGCTAAGTTGTAAATTAAACGTCAATAAGTTTAAAAAAGTATTAGTAACATAAAGTGTGCTTCTTGAAAGCAATGGGAAGAAATCGTTAAGAAGAAAATTTTGCATCAGTACTTAAAGGGCGATTTATAGCTGTAAATGTCTATATTGAAAAGAAAGATCTCAAGTCAATAATCTAATCTTTTGCCCTAAGAAATTAGAAAAATAATAAACTAAATCCAAACCAATCAAAAAGAAGGGGATAATGTAGATAAGAACAGGAATAAATGAAAAAGAATAAAAAAGAACTAGAAAAAAATGAATGGAGCTTAAATTTGTCCTTTGAAAGAGTCAGAAAAATTGATAACATTGTGTTAGAGATTATGGTCAAGGATATTGCGCAAAGGAGAGACTTTAAAGGCCTCCAGATTTGGCAGAGTTCAGGGGGAGATGGTGTGAATAGCATATACAAGGTCATGGATTAAATCCCTAGTGTGCGCACATACACATATTCAGATTAAAACTCATAAATAAAACTATCCCCAGATAAAACTATCGGTATTTTCAGATGATATAATCTTGAATATAGAAAATGTTAAGGAGCTTATACTCTTTTAGAATTCATCAAGACTGTAGATTACAAAATCAATTACACTTCTCACTATCGGTGAACAATCTGAAAATAAAATTAATTTTAAAACTATTTATAACAGCATCAGAAAGAAAATAACTAAGAAAAAATTTAGCAAAAGAAGTGAAGGATTCATTCACTGAAAATGATCATCAATGGACATAACTAAGATCATAAACGGAAAACCAATCTTTCTTCATGTACTGGAAAATGGTACTGCTTGTTTAGTAATATTCACCAGCTGATCTACAGATTCAAAGAAATTATTTTCATTATCCAAACTGACTTTGTTGCTTAAGAAGAAATGCTGATCCCAAAACTCTTATGGGCTTACATAAAATGATCTTGAAAAAGAAGTACAAACTTCCAGGTTTAACACTTTCAGATTCAAAACCTAATACAAAGCAATAGTAATTAAAATAGTGTGAGGGAGTAGATTAAGACAGATTATAGTGATATGTAATTTATTGATATTACTGATATATATATATATATATATACACACACACACACTTGCAGGATATCAAAATCATAAGTAAAAGTAAATTTACTGTTAAACTCAGAAGTCTCTTATTGTAATGGTAATGTGAAAATCAGAGTAAGATTCAGAGTTCAGAATGATATCAGCACAGATACAGTTAATTGATATTTAAAAAAAATGCCAATACAATTCAATGTGGGAAAGACTAGTCTTTTGAACAAATGATATTAGGATGCTACCATGCAAAATAATAATAATTGATGTCTACAATACATATGATCTAGAAAAATCAATATGAAATGAATCATAGACCTTAATCTAAGATATATATATATATATAGTCTAAGATATATATATAAGATATATATATATATGTTACATAAAATTGTTGGAAATAATGTGCATAATCTTCATAACCTTTGATTAGGTAATAATTTCTTAAATTGGCACCAAAAGCATAATCAGAAAAAATAAACAAACTGAACTTCATTAGAATTCAAACCTTTTGTGCTTCAGATAACACCTTTAAGGAAGTAAAAA
>RJWM01046175.1:0-12454 GCA_004363535.1 Dasyprocta punctata
TAGTTCTTCCTATCCACAAGCAAGGGATATCTTTCTATTTTCTGATACCCTCTCTGATCTCCTTTTTTGTAGCAGTCTAATTTTCAATGTATAGTTCTTTTACTTCCTTTGTTAGGTTGATTCCTAAGTATTTCATTTTTTGGATGCTATTGTGAAAGGTGTGGCTTCCCCAATTTCTCTCTCAGTGAGTTTATTGGTTGTGTACAGGAATATTGTTGATTTTTGAGTGTTGACTTTGTATCCACTTATGCTACTGAATTTGGTTATTAATTTTAGAAGTCTTTTGGTGGAGATTTTGAGGTCTTCTATGTAGAGTATCATGTCATCTGTGAACAATGATAATTTAAATCTTCATTTCCTATCTTTATTTCTTTTATTTCTTTCTCTTGTCTAATCACCTTGGCTAATGTTTTCAGAACTATATTGAATAAGAGTGGTGATAGTTGACCTTCTTGTTTTGTTTCAGATTTTAGGGTAAAAGATTTCACGTTTTGTCCATTTAGTTTGTCGTGGGTTTGTCATAGATGACTTTTATCAGATTGATAAAATCTGATAAAAACTATCTATTTCAATTTTCTGTAGGGTTTTTGTCATGAATAAGTTTTGGATTTTATTAAAAGCTTTTTCTGCACCTATTGAGATGATCATGTGATTTTTGTCTTTGGCTCTATGATATGGTGTATTACATTTATTGATTTGCATATGTTGAATCATCCCTACATTCCTAGGATGAATCCCGCTTTGTCATGGTGCGTAATCTTGATGATGTGCTGCATTCTGTTTGCTAGTATCTTGTTAAGAATTTTTACATCTATGTTCATTAGGGAGATTGGCAGGTAGTTCTTTCTTAATTGGATCTTTCTGGTGTTGCTATCAGGACAATACTTGCCTCCAGAAATGAGTTAGGGAGAATTGTCTCCCTTCAATTTAATTGAAGAATTTTAAGAGTATTGGCATTAAATCTTCTCTAAATTTCTTGTAGAATTCAGCTGTGAATCTATCAGGACCTGGGCTTTCCTTTATTGGTAGGTTTTTAATTACATTTTCAATCTCATTAACTGATATTGGATTATTCAGAATTTTTGTATCTTCTTGATTCAGCTTTGGTAATTCATACATTTCTAGGAATCTGTCCATTTTTTCTGTGTTTTCCATCCTATGAGAGTAAAGATTTTCAAGGTAGGTACTGATGATCTTCTGAATTTCCACAGGATCTCTAGTGATTTCAACCTTTTCATTCCTTATTGCATGAATTTGAGTTTTTCTTTTCTTTTTTTATAAGATCGACTAAGCGTTTATCAATTTTATTTATTCTTTCAAAAAACCAGATCTTTGATTCATTAATTCTTTTTATTATTTTCTTATTCTCCATTACATTCATTTCTGCTCTTCTCTTTATAATTTCTTCCCTTGTATGGGCTTTGGGTTTGACTTGCTCTTCTTTTTCTAGAAGCTTGTGCTGCAGCATTAAATTGTTTATTTGTGTTTGTTCTATTTTCTTGATGTGAGAGGTCACCACTATAAATTTTCCTCTTATGACTGCTTTGTGTCCTATAGGTTCCAGTAATTTGTATTTGCATAATATGGCAATTTAGTCTTACATGTTTGTGGAAGGTCCATATCTGGTGTGCAGTGACCTGTCTTTCTTTCTTTTTTTCTTTCTTTCTTTCTTTCTTTCTTTCTTTCTTTCTTTCTTTCTTTCTTTCTTTCTTTCTCTTTCTGTCTGTCTGCCTGTCTGCCTGTCTGTCTGTGTTTGCCCTCCTCGTGTGTGCATGTACACATCTTCAATCCTTTATTCATCTCCTTCCCTCCACTCCCGCCTTGCTCTCTCCATCCCTTGATCCCCTTCCTATTTGAGAATGATCTATTTCCCTACTTATTTCTTTTTGTTTGCATCCTTCTATTCAATCCCACCAGTTACACATCTTTAGATATTATGATAAACACTGGAGATCTTTGTGGACTTCATTTAAAAAAAAACAACTTAGATAAAATGTAGTCTGATGTCAGCCATAGTTCTTTTCCTCCTTTACTCATTCAAATACCAAAAGCACTTCTGTCAAAAAGCTGAACACTAAAGCTCTTTTCTCTGAGCCTTGGTGGAATAAACCAGAGATTCCCATGCACCGCTCTTGCCAACATCCTGCTTCCTTCACCAAGGTGAATCCATTACTGCAGGAAACAAATGACCCAATAATACCCAGGTACCAGGGAAGTCAGTGGAGCACAAGCTGTCTGGAAAGATGGGAGGTTGCTAGGACACCAGACTCCATCACATCCAGTGAGTTCTTTTTTCCTTTTCTCTTCCTTCCTTTCTTCCTCTCCCTCTCCCCTTCCTATCTGAACATTTTCTTCCTATGTCACAATACCTATTATACATTTTGATCCTTATTTATACTTATAGTTTCTCACATCAGAGAAACCACATGATACTTGAACATGTCTGTCCAATTTATTTCACTTAAGAGTATGGTCTCAAGATACATTCATTTAGCTAGAAATGTCTCAAGCTTTACCTTCTTCATGGAAGAGTAGTACTCCTATTTAAAAAAACCCACATCTTCTTTATTTTATCATCTGTTGATGGGCATTTGGGCTATTTTCAAGATTTAACTATCACAAACCATGCCTATATAAACATGGGTGTACATATATCACTATGGTATGATGCTTTTGGGAAAATATAAAGGAGAATAGCTGAGTCAAATGGGACCTCTAGTCCTAGGTTTTTTTTTTTCTTTGTCTTTTTGAGGCAGGGTTTCAGGAGTTCAGGCTGACCTTCAACTCACTTTGTAGCCCAGGGTTAGTCTGGAACTCACAGCAATTATCCTGCCTCAGTTTCCCAAGTGCTGGGATTACTGGCATACACTGCCATGCCCAGTGTAGTCCTAATTTTTTGAGGAATCTCCACACTGAATTCCACAGTGGTTGTACCAGTCTACACTCCCACCAACAGTGGAGAAGTTTTTTTTTCCCAACAGCCCTGCCAGCATTTGCTATTGGTTGATTTCTTGATAATAGCCATTCTTTCTGGGGTGAGGTGGAATCTCAGCATTGTTTTAATTTGCATATCTTGAATGACCACTGATGCCAAACATTTTTTTCATAGATTTATTTGCCAAAACAATGTAGTTTTGATCTCACTTCAGAGGAAGACGATGTCTACTGGATCTTGTCCCTTTCCTCCTGGCTGACCTGTCCAGACACCAGGAGGGTGGCCAGTAAGTTAGTGCACAGTGGTGCCTTAGCTCAGGGAGATGGATCTTTGGATACTAAGTTCCAGTTCATTCCAGTCATCAGTGGTTTCTGCTGTGGACTTGGCGTCACAGTGCCAGTCCTGCTTTTGCTGCATGAATTTGAACTTTGTTTCCCCACCTTTGACTCCAGTGGCTGAAGGATTTAAGGTCTGGCCTTTAACTCCTGGTTGCTTCATATAGACTAAGATCTGCTTTTGGTCTGAAGATCAAAATACCTACGGGGTTCTGATCACATCACCTTAGCCATCTGCATGCTTCGAACAACCAAGAGCCATGCTGAGCCCTAGACACCCTAGTTGTAGCTACAGAAAGCTGTGCCAGGCAGACCAGGAGGTCTCCTGGTCACAGCCTTGCCCCATGTGAAGCCAGGTGACCCATCAGATGCAGGAAAGACCATTGTGTGCTTAGTAGCGAGACCAGAATTTTGCATACCCCATACTCCCGTGGTAGGTAGAATAATCATCTCCAAGATTGCCTACATCCTAATTCCCAGGATCGGTGAACATTTTCTCCTGGAATATGGCAGGGAGAATTAAGGCTGCAGAAGAAACTAATGTTCCTTAAAACTGCTGGCCTTAAAACTGGGAAATTATTTTATCAGAAAAATTATAAGGGGTCCAGAGATGTTCAGCCTGATTTGAAGACGCAGGAAGGGACCAGAGCTGAGGAGCACAGGAAGGCAGGCATCCTCTGTATGGGGTTCTGGGAGCTTGAGGAGCAAAGGGACAGGTCCTCCCTGCAGCCTCCAGGAGGAAAACAGCCCTGGCCACTCTTGATGTTAGCCAGGTTAAGGCTTATTTCTGACTCTGGCCTCCAGAGTTGTAGGGTAATACACTGGTACGTTTTATGCCACTAAATTTGTGATAATTTATGACCACAACAAGAAGAAATGAATGTACCCCCCCTGCAGGATAAAGCCCCTTCCGTTTTTTTCTTTGATGAGTTTTTATAACCAATATAATGTAGTTGTGAACATAAAAGGTTAAATAACCATTTAAAATGACTGAATTAGCTGGGCGTGATAATCTCTGCACTTGGGAAGGCTGAAACAGGAGGACTGCAAGTTGAAGCCCAACTTGGGCAATTTAGCGAGATCCTGTCTCAAAAAACAAAAAACCAAAAAATCAAAAACAAAAACCAAGGGTTGGGGATGTAGCTCAGCGGCAGAACTCATTGGGGTTTGCGCACACACACACAGACACACACACACACACCCTAGAGGGGCAAGAGATGTACAGTTGGACAGGAGGAATAACCTCTAATGATCTACAGCACAGCTGGATACCACTGGATCATGACAATTGACTATTTCCAAATTGCTTGGAGAGGATTTTGAATATTCCCAACACAAGAAAATGATAAATGTTTGAGGTGATGGATATGCCAACTACCCTGATCCTATCATTTCATTTTGTACACTGTATCCCATAAATATAAGCAATTATGTGTCAAGTAAAATATTAAAATTCAATCAAAATATTTTAATTAAATCAAAAATATTAAAATGTTAAAAATTTTTAAATTAAAATATTAAAATCCATTAAATATTAATTATTAAAATATTTTAAAATGTTAAAATATCAATTAAGACTATTTTTAAAAGTCCTTCCTGGGACCCACCTTAGACCAACAGCTCAAAGTAAGGTTGGGAAGACTCACTGGAGCTTCTGGTAGCACACAACAAATCCTCCTTCTGCATCCCTGACCTAACCTAGGGTTGCAGGAGGAACAGATGAACAAACTAGACAGCAGCTTGTTTCTGAAGGTCTCCTCTGGTTGCATCAAAGAAGCAGAAGCTACAACTCTATGTACATCCCTAGTGAAATTCTTAGATTAAAAGTGTAGCAGCTGAGGATTTTGCTCAGTGGTGCAGCATCTGCCTGGCAAGCATGAGATTCTGTTTGATTCCTGGTAAACTCCCTCCCCAAATTTAAACATGAATGTACATCTTCAATGTACAGCCAATGTGTGGGCATTTCTGACTCTTTCTCTCTCTCTTTCTTCCTTCTTTCCTTCCTTCCTTCCCTTCTTTCTTCCTCCCTTCCTTTCCTCCTTTCTTCCTCCCTGCCCTCCTTCCTTCCTCCCTTCCTTCCGTCCTTCCTTCCTTTGTGTGGTACTAGGGAGTGAATTCAGGCTCTTCCTCCTCCCTCTTCTTTCTTTCTTCTTTCTTTCTTTCCTTCTTTCCTTCTCTCCTCCTCCTCCTCCTCCTTCTTCTTGCAGTACTGGGCAGTGAACTAGGGCCTTCACACTGAGCTACATCTCCAGCTCTTCTGTTAAATTTTGAGAAAGGGTCTTGGTAAGTTACTAACTTGCCTAAGCTGAGCTCAAACTTGCAATCATTCTGCCTCAGCCTCCTGGAGCACTGGGATTATAGTGTGCACCATTACACCTGCCTCATTTCTGATATTTTTGACACAGATTTCTTGATAACATACCTAGGTGTCCTCACCTGGGTATGAAGTGCTGATTTTACAAGTCCCTGCCAATACCATGAATTTATACTTAAATATTTTTATTAATTGGTAGATGAAGAATTGTTTTTCTTGCACACAATAAATATTCATTGGATAGTTATTTTGTGCCAAGCATTATGTTGGGCAATATGTTATTTTAATTTGAAAATGCCTAGTGGCTTGTTGAGGTTGAGCATCTTTTCAGAAACTATTTCACACATACATGTATATCTCCTTTTTTATGATGAAGCTTTATATATTTGCAAAGCTCAGGGTGGCTGTGGCAAAACTAACAGGGAGAGGAAGGACTGGGGAGCCAGGCACCAGGGTGGGAGATGTATCCAGAGCTACATCAGGGGTGCAGGTGGCAGCTGAGGGGCTGAGAGGGGCGGGCTGGGTGTGAGAAGTGGACCTGATGGGGCCAGACTTGGGGTGTGGTGTGGAGTTGCAGTGAACAGAACTTGCTAATGGGTTGCATATGGGCTGTGAGGAAAGAAGGGAATCCAGGATAACCTAGGGCTTTCCAAGCCGAGCCAGTGAGGAGTGGGTTGGGGTGTCATTTCCTTAGTGGAGAAGACAGGACACAACAAGTTAGAGGGTAGTGGGCCAGGGACTCTTTTAGGTAGAAGAGTCAGTTATACAAAGGTAGAGCCGGCAGTTGGATGGACAAGACTGAACGTGGGAGGGAGAAGGTTGGAGATGCAGATTTGGGAGTCAGAGTAGAAAAAGTCTGTGACACAGCAACAGTGGGTGAGATCCCCCAGGGAGAGGGAATAGGTAGAGAAGGGAAAGCCTGAAGACTGAGAACCAGAGCCTGTGATGGTTAAGGCACTGGGAGAGGAGGAGGAGGTTCGGCCACTGGAGAGAAAAGTGTCTAGTGGGAGAGAAGGAGGCAGGGAGCTGGCCGTCAGAGAAGCCTGAAGGAGAGACGTTTCAAGAAGCCTCAGTGGTGTTGATCTGAGTGTGGTAGTGACAAGAAGTTGATCATGGCTTTGATCATAGGTTTGAGAAGAGGTGATTTTTCGATGCTCTGGAGACAGGATCATAATTATGATGGCTACACAGGAAGTGGAGGGGGAAAGAATTTTACTTTGAAGGAAACAGATAGATGGAATAAAATCCATACAGTGGACCCTCAAGTTATGACTGGCCCCACCGATGAACAACTTGGGCTACCACCGGAATTTTAGGTTTCACTTACAACCAAAGTATTGAGTTACAACCCAAATGCAGGCTGCTTGCGTGGTTGTAAACAAAACCTCATGGTGCCAGAAAAGCAAATGTAAGCATACATAAGCACCAGTCTGAGCCCAGACAGACATGTTTGTAAACATGATCTAGGTTGGTGCTTTATATAATTGCTACAATTACTCCTATCAGAATGGTCCCTCCAAAACCTAGAAAAGAAGTTAAGGAAGGAAGGGAAGGGAAAGAAAGCCACCACAATAGAAAAGAACAGTGTTAAAGAAAAGACAGAAACAGACAACCTTAGCCCAGTTTTTAGTTTCTGAAAAGATTGAGACCTAGTGAGCCAGAAACAGGTCCTAGCAGGCTACGGACCCTCACAAAGAGAGAAAGGACACAGAGAGCCAAGAGTCCTGATGTTCTTATGGAAGGGGACTTTCCTTCCAAATAATAGCCACCTTCCATTCTGCCCTCTGTTCCTGCAAACCAAAGATGTGAACTTGAATGGTGAATATAGTATAAAATTGTTTCTGGTACACTAGGCACATTTTCTGACTTTTTGGTGAATACACTAGGAAAATTATTGGTGTTTCTGGTAAACTATGCACATTATATGACCCCCCCTTTTTTAACTATGAAAAAGTTAGTTAAAGAGTGCTTTGGGAAGTTCAGAACACATTTATGGGTATTTCCATTATTCCTTGTAGGAAAAATAGTCTCAACTTACAGTCAACTTAAGTTACAACCAGTCCTAGCCAACGAATTGAGTTTGAAAGTCAAGGGTCCACTGTACCTAATTGGGTGTCTAGCAAAGATTTAAAACACAGCACTTTGGGAGGTTCATGGGAATGCACTTCCTGTGGGGCAAATGGGCCAGGCCGGAAAGAAAGGGGATAATTGCAGGACCTGCCTTTCATTAACCAAGAAGTCAAAGGAGAAGGGTCCCAGCAGCATCTGGAAGTAAACTTTGCCAGCTTGTTTGGGGCCTTCAGAGTAGAGAGCCTGTGTACATAAGGTGTTATGATTTAGGTCTAAAATGCCCCTCAGAAGTCTTGTGTGCGGGCGATGAGTGGATGAGGGGGCTCTCTGTCCATCGGTGGATTCACCCTTGGATGAGTTCTACCAGAATGCGCTGTTAGGAGGTGGGGCTTGGTTGGAGGTGGCCGTGGGGCGTGGCCTGGAAGGCGGTAGTCTTGTCCCTGGCTCCTCGCTTCTCTGTCTGCTTCCTGGCTGCTGTGATTCGCCGTTTCCTCCGCCCAGGCGCTTCCACCACGACTTCTGCCTCGGAGCCAGCCGTCCATGGACTGAAACCATGTAAACCACTCACCTTCAAGTTGTGGTGTCAGGCACGTGTCCCAGTAGCGGGCAAATACACTGAGAGGCACAGAGCTTGCTAACACTTGTTTTCATACGAAAGCCTCTCCACTTCTCACTGTACTAACTTAATACGTTACCCACGTAGCAAGGTGCTGCGAAAAAGTTAATAGCCCTTCGTGTCTTTACTTAGATATACACAAACAGATAAATAAAAAAATAAGTAAATGTACAAGTAATTAGTAGAAAAAATTTAATCAATAATTTAAAAATGTAATTAATCTATTTCCATATTTTAAAGTGACGTATATTATACTGGAATTATCATCTTAATATACTCTATAATGATTTTAATAAGCAAGCAATCAAATTATCTAAATTATATTGCATACATATTCTTTTTCATTTTCGTGGTACTGGGGATTGAGCCCAGGGAATGCTGAACTACATTCCCAGTCCTTTTTATTTTTTTTCATTTTGAGACATGGTCTCCCAAAGTTGCTGGTCTCAAACTTTTCATCCTCCTGCTTCAGCCTCCTGCATAGCTGGGATTACAGGCACGCATCACCACCTGTGGCCATATTCATCATTTTTTTCTGTGATCATTACAACTAGTCTAGCCAACCATTTATAATATTTTTATATTTGTCCAGGCTAACATGATTTTCCCCCCAAGCATAAGAGAAAACTAAGGAACTATCTAGTTTTTAGAAAACTGTAACAGCATTTTTTTTTTCCTTTGGTACCGGGGATTGAACATCCAACCTTATGCTTGCCAGGCAAGCACTTATGCCGCTGAGCTAAATCCTCAGCCCTGAAAACTGTAGCTGTTTTAAGGTAGAAAAATAATCACAGAGGTTATTGGTATGTGCTGTTAATTTGCAGCCATGTTAAGAAATAAGAGTAAGTTAAAGTTGTTACTAGTCTTTTGAATTTTGTTCTTAGGAATTGTGTAGACAGCCAAAGATTATTTATTAATTTAGTGTTTGTGTAAGACCTTAAAGCTGCCACAAGCTACCATTTTAGTGAATGTATTCCTTGTGATTTGATGGTAATAGTAGAAGAAATCTTATAAGATGGTTGTTTTAATTCCATGTGGTTGTTTTAGTGTGAGCTGTTTATCTCCTTACAGGTGAGGTGTCTATGAAATGCCCAGAACCATGAGGACCATTCCAGAAATTTCACAAGTTAATCAGCTTTGTTTTGCTACTATGTTTTATAGATCATGGCAATTTGGTCTGGATTGGGACAAATATTCTTCTGTGTAATTTCGTTGTTGGATACATTTTGCTATATGCACTAATAATGTGTGTGAACTGCCTTAGGTGTACTGGAAAGACATGTTCGTAGTAAAGAATTCAGCTGCGTCCCACCTGTGGAGACTTGGTTCCCTGGGTGGCACAGCTGGGAGGGGGCGTGGCCCAGCCAGAGGCCCTCGCAGTGGATTGTGGGACCGGCTTTCTTCTCCCTCTCTGTGCTGTGGCTTGTGAGGCTGTGAGTTATGTTTTTTCCACCACATTCTCCTGCAGTTATTCGCCACAAATTCAAAACAGAAGGGCTAATAGATTGTGGACTGGAACCTCCACAACTTCAAGACAAAATAAAATTTTACTTTTTAGAAGTTAATTATTTCAAGTATTTCATGACCGTGATAGAAAGCTAACAGAGGTACCTATTACTTAAACCAATCAATATATTCGTGGATAAAAATCCAATTTTTACGTATGCCTTTTAGCTACAATACAACATTTGGGCAAACGAAGACAACATTTAAAGTGAAAAAAACTTACATTGCTGATGATCATAAAATTATTGCTGGGGATGTAGCTTAGAGGCACAAGCACCTGCCTGGCAAGCATGAGATCATGAGTTTGATCCCCAATACCAAAATAAATAAATAAATAAATAAATAAGCAAAATAAATAAAATAAATTAGCATTACTGTTGATACTATAATAAATCGGTAATTGAGATAAAGAAGCTGTTTTTATACTCTCTAATGGTCAAATGAGAAGTAACTATAAAAGAATCATTTTGTAAGTGATATTTAAAAAACTCTGAAAGTGATAGACGTGTCTTACAAAAATATAGTCTTTTATGCAGCAATGGTTGCATAAACTGGTAAGGAAAGAGGAGTGTGAAGGTCAATCTTGAGTGTCAACTTGACAGGCTCAGAAAACCTTTAACAGATTAGTAAAGCACACTTCTGCATGTGTCTGTGGGAGTTTCTAGAGATGACTGGCATGCAGGCCATCAAATGAAGGGTAAGATCTGTCCTGATTGTGGATGACACCATCCAATAGATTTGTACCCCAGATGGAGTAAGAGGGGAAGGAGGAGGAAGTCTGGCAGCATTTGAAGAGCTCCATTCTGCCTAAGTAGGGGTGTCTTTTGCTGCTGTTGCCTATAAACATCAGACTCCATTTTCTTCAGTTTTTTATCTCTGACTCACTCCAGCAACTCTCCAGGTAACTGCTAGGCCTTCAGTCTCAGACTGGTTCTGCATCCTAGGTCCTTCTTGTACTGCATCTTCTTGCTTCTTGGGTCAAGCAGCTACTGGATCTTCCTGCTCTCCAGCACAGCAAATGGTCACTAGGGACTCTCCCCTCTGATCTGTGAACCTACCTAATAAATCCCCCTGCATAATTCCTCCCTCTCCCTCTCTCTGTCTCTCTGTCTCTCTGTCTCTGTCTCTCTCTTCCCTTCCCCTCCTTCTCTTCCCTCCCCCCACCATTGATTCTGTTTCTCTAGAGAACCCTAATCAATACAAGGAACAACTGCATATTTTTCTAAGCAAGACAAAAGAAAGCTCAATGTACTTTTGTACACTTTGGAGGCCCAACCGTTGGTTTGTTTGAGGACTGAATTAGTTTTGAAGGCACTCATTTCTGTTTTCAGGTTGAGAAAATGCAAATCTTGATGGTTTTGGCAGCAGTGGGAGCCATGCCTGGCTTCTGGAAGAAGGAGAAGACAGAGGAAAGGAGAATGGGATGGGGGGAAGGAGAGAGGAAAAGAGAGAAGGAACAGGAGAGGAAGAGGGGAGGGAAAAAAAGAGGGAGAAGGTGAAGGAGAGGAGGGGTCTGTAGGACCACACAGTATTCTTAGGGCTCTGCACTTTGTTCCTCAGGTAGGAGGAGGAGCTTAGTGATATCGACGCAGGTGTGGGGCCGCCCTGACCAGGTGTCTGTTGGGAAAGCTATGGTGGTGGCTGACTCACTGTTTACCTGGCTACCAGGCTCTTCCTCGCTGCCGCCGTCCCTCCCTCTGGCTGAGATTGCTCCCTGGGAACCCACAGTCTCTTCTCAAGGTCCTGTGCAGGCCCAGAATCCAGCTGATGACCCCGGAGGACGGTGCCCTCCCAGGAAGATGCCAGCTCCTCACACACGCGCTCATCAGGGCTGGGACAGCCTGGGTCTGTGCTCCTCCTGAGTCACAGGGACTACTCCTGTGCCACACACGTCTCTCTGTTAGCATGAAACTGGCTCTGAGTTGATTAACGTGTAGAAAACAAAAAGATGTAGGACAGCCCCGCCACCAGAGGTCCACAAGTCAAAGTCAGGACTCACCCTGGGTGGGGACATGCAGCGCCCCTGCTCCTGTACAGGGAGACCTCCATGGTCCCCAGGCCCTGCAGTCCGGGCCAGAGCCCCATCCCCATGGCTATACCCAGAGCACCCTGGAGGCCATCTGAGTGCAGAACTGGGTCCATGCCAGTTCCTGGGAGGCAGGAGGACAGTCCTGGGCTGGGGAGAATAGGATGGTGGAGGAGGACAGCCTGTTCCCCCGGGACTGGCCAGCACCCCTCCGTCTCTCCCATGATTCACTTTTCATTATGAAACATTGCATACATGACAACATAAGGAAGACATTAAAGGTCACTAAAATGAACATGCACATCTCTATCCAGCAGCCCGAACAGTTAACATTTTCCTATAACTACCTCTTCCTCTGTCTTTCTCTCTGTTGTCTCCTGAAACATTTCAAAATAACAGATGTCTTGACATTTCGGCACACATTTGAAAAGAATATGCGCATTAGCTACCATCTCCATTTGTCACTGTGGTGGTTTGTTAACCTCATTTTCCAGATATGGAAAGAAACGGAAGGAAATGAAGCACAGAGAGATAAGGCAACTTGTCCAATGTCACACAGAAACTTGCAGATCTGGAAAGGAGAATTGGCTCCAAAGCCTGGGCAGACTCTGCAGTGATCTTCCTGCCAGTGTTGGGGAGAAGAGCTTAGGTC
>RJWM01046176.1:0-12444 GCA_004363535.1 Dasyprocta punctata
ACAGGTCTCTGCCTTTATTTCATTCTTTTACTCTTTCCATGGGCTACAGTTCTCGTTTTAGATTCTTCTTGGGTCCAGAGGACCCATCTCCCTCTTTTTTCCTTCTCTCTGTTATTATATTAGTTTATATTCCAGCATTTTGATGGTATATTCAGGGAGCCTCCCTGTCACGGTGTCATCTGGGTGGCCATCTTGGAGGGAACCCGACTCCAATTAATCTTAAGTTATTCTTCTTTATTTCATCGAACAGCTTCTGGATTGATTTCTCATGGTCCCTTGCTATTGTTTGAGAAATCTTTCTTTTCTTGGTTGCTAACTGCAAGCCTGTCTTCAATATATGAGATCATGTCCTCACATTGGCCTAATCTACTTCAAATATTTTCAGTGGAGTTTTTATCCTCCTGGATATCTGAGTGAATCTGCTTTATAGATTTCATTTCTTTCCTATGCTGAGCTTCCATAATTTGCTTAAGCTCATCTATTTTTTGTCTGTGTCTGCTCAAACATCTCTAAGCATAGTGTATATTTTGGTAATCTCTGTAGTTATCTGAGAGATTATTTCTGATTTCATTTTTTCCAGAGTCTCATTCAATTTCTTTGTTGTTTCCACTTCATAGGGACCTGGTGGGGGGCTTTGAGATTTTACCACCACATTACTCCCTGGATTTGTCTTCAATGAACTGGATATCTGAAGTGACATTTTGCTTACGTGTCTTTTATTTCTCTCTTACTTTATTTTTTTAGCTTAATTCCTGAGATGATGCTTGTAGGTTACCTATGGTGGGTTGCTTTATTGGTAGTATTTAGAACCCTTAGGTAATGATTACTTCCCTGAGTTGTCTTCCTTGTGTAGCTAGTTTTGAGGTTTTGAGTCTGTTGGAAGATCTTACCTCTTCAGTTTGTTGGAGATGAGTTGTTGCTTGTTTGGCCTAGTCCCTGGTTCTTTGGCACTGTACCACGGTATTTTCTGTGACCCTTAATTAATCCCAGTCATGGATTATCATGGATTTTAGAACAATTATGTGAATTCTGGCTATAGTGGTACCAATAGCATCAAACACAGCCTAGAAAACAAACCAATCTAACTCTTAATTTGCAACTTTTAACCTTATGAAATAGATTTGCAATTATATAACAAAATGTAAAACAAACCAGATAATTATATGCAATATATAAGTCCATAATATGCCAATTTTGCCCTTGGGGTTAAAATTTAAAATGGATTAAGGAGAAAATAGAGAAGTGAAAGAAGAGAAGCAGATTAGAAGTAAGATTGGAGGACAAAGAAGGATTATGCCAAATTGGGGAAACTGGTTCAGAAGACTGAAGAAAAAGAGAGATGGAAGAGATAAACGGAAGAACAGAACAGAAGCACACCCACAAACCGGTTAGAAACCACTTTTGCACTCATGTATAAACAATGAAGGATAAAGAGAAAAGAATACAAACAAAAAAGTGAAAAAGAAAAACAAATAGTCCACTTCCAGGATTCTTTCTGGTTTCACTAGTAGACAACCTGTGGAGATAGAGTCCCAAATCATGCCAATCTGTCCCAGCAAGCCAACAGTTGATTTATGCTGGAGTAGTGGATAACCTCAGCAGGCCTCCCCTGAGACCAGACTCGCTGGGCTTGCCATGTCCAAGCAATTTCCACAGATCTGTACCCAGTTAGGTGTTGTAAGAGGAAGCTGGCAAGAGTTCTGGGTTCTGGGCTCATCTGGCCAATCTGCAAAATAGCTCCTGGCTAATAGATCTCTCCTAGTGGGAGAACTATGTTCTCTGCACTCACCACCAGCCAGTGCTGTCCTCCATGTCTGCTGCTCCCCTCCAATGCTGTGTCTCTCTACAGAGGCCTCCAGAGTTGTCAGCTGTCACCATCACTGTGACCATGATTGTGTGTCCCCAGGTTTGAACAGCTCCTATAACACAGTGAGTCCCACCTCAGGAGGAAGGCACTGCCATCTACTGCCTTGATCTTTGTCAAAGATTTTTCTTTATACTCTCACTGTGGGCTTCAGTTCACACTTCAGAATCTACCTGGATCCAGGAGACTCACTTCCTTCCTTCTTGTCTTCCTCATGATGCTATATTCCAGCATCTGGATGGTGGTTCTCAGAGAGGCTGTATTCTCTGCTGCTTACCACTCCACCATCTTACCAGAAATCACACATTTACTTTCTCAGTATGTCCTGCTGAAAGGCAGTTTACACATGGATGCCTATGCAACCCTGGTGCCAAGAAACACCTTGCATGTTCTTGTGTGTTCATAAGAACTTGTGTGTCCTCATAAGAACTCCATGGAAGAACTGTAACTGAATGCCCAAATTGATCTACTGTATATACAGAAGCTTTGAAATGAAAGTATGTGTTGCATCATAGTGTGCCATAGGAAAGAATGGAATGAAATATAAACTTGTGCAGTTTCCACATGAAATGTTCCACACCACTGTACAATTTTAAAAATTTCAGCTCAGAGAATCTAACATATCTGAACACTTTTGAGTAAGTGCTCCTGTAAATATCTGACATGTGCTCATTTACTCTACAGCATGTCTTGCTGACAGTCAGTTTGCAGATAGATGCTTATACAATGCCAATGCTAATAAATGCCCTGCAACTCATTGTGTGTTTCCTTAATAAGAACTCCATGGAAGAAGTGTAAATCAATATCCAGAATGATCCTTCTCTCTGTACACAAACTTTGAAATGAATATATGTGTTAATTTATAGTGCTCCATAGGAATGAATGGAAGGAAATATATACTTGTGCCATTTCCTCACTGAATTTTCCACAGCTTCGCCAACCTTAGTATTAGTTCAGCTCAGAGAAGCTAAAATATCTGAACACTTTGGATTGTGTGCTTCTGCAAATTATAGAGATATGCATGATTACTTTCTCAGTATGTCCTGCTAAAAGGCTGTTTGCACATAGATGCCTATGCAGCCCCGGTGCAAAGAAACACTCTGTAACTTGTGTGTTTCCCCAACTTGAACTCCATGGACCAAGTGGAACTCAATGTCCAGAATGATTCTGATCTATACACAGAATTTTGAAAAGACAATATATGTTGCTTCATAGTGCCTCTTAGGAATGAATGGAAGAAAATATATACTTGTGCCATTTCCACATGAAAGGCTCCACAGCTTCATCCACTTTAGTATAAATCTTTGCAATGTGTGCTTCTGTAAATAACTGAGATGTGCATTTTTACTTTCTCAGTATGTCCTGCTGAAAGGAAATTTGCAAATGAATACCCATTCAGCTCCAATAAAAAGAAGCACCCTGCAACTTTTTGTGTTTCCCTAATAATAACTCCATGAAAGAATTGAAACTCAACATCCAGAATTATTATGCTCCATGTACAGAAGCTTTGGAATGACTATATATATGTGTGTTACTTCATAGTGCCCCATAGGAATGAAGGAAAGAAATACATACTTGTGTCATTTCCCCATGCAAGTTTTCTCAGCTTTGTCAACGTTAGTGTAAGTTCATCTCAGAGAATCTAACATATCTGAACACTTTGGAGTGAGTGCTTCTGTAAATAACTGAGATGTGCATGTTTACCTTCTCAGTATGTACTGCTGAAAGTTAGTTTGCACACTGATTCCCAGAAATCCTTGGTTCAGAGAAACACCCTGAAACTTGCTGTATGTCTCCCTAATAAGAGCCCCACAGAAGAGGTGCAGCTCAATATCCATAATGACCCTGCTTTATATACAGAACTTTGAAACCACTGTATGTGTTGAACCATAGTGCCCCATAAGAATGAATGGAAAGAAATATATACTTGTGCATCTTCCACATGGAAGCTTCCACAGCTTCATCCACTTTAGTGTTCAGCTTAGAGAACATAACGTATTTGAAAACTTTGAAGTGTGTGCTTCTTTAAATAACTGAGATGTGCATGTTTAGTTCCTCAGTGAGTCCTGCATGAAGGGGTTTTTCACATAGCTGTCTATGCAGACACTGTGTAAAGAAACATCCTGTAATTTGTTCTGTGTTTCCCTAATAACAATTCCATGGAAGAAGTGTTACTCAATAGCCAGAATGACTTTGCTGTATGTACAAAAGCTTTGAAATGACTATATGTGTTGCTTCATAGTGTCATGTAGGAATGAATGGAAAGAAATATGTACTTGTGCCACTTCTGCATACAAATTTCCACCACTTTGTCAGTTTTAGCATAAGTTCTTCTCAGAAAACCTGACATATCTGAACACTTTGAAGTACGTCCTTCTGTAAATAACTGAGATATGCATGTGTACTTTCTTGGTATGTACTGCTGAAAGGCAGTTTGCACATAGATGCCTATGCAGCCAGGTGGAAAGAAACACCCTGCAACTTTTTGTGTGTTTCCCTAATAAGAACTCCATGGAGTAATTGTAACTCAAATGTCCAGAATTTTATAGGAAGCTGAGTTAATTAGAAATATTATAGGCAGTCAGACAGTGCTAGACCATCAAAAAAGACAGTGCAGAAGACTAGATATCTTGCAAACTTAGAGGAGACAGATATCTCTACTGCTGGCAAGTTCTCAAGACAAAAAGCAAAACAAATGCAATCATACCCTAAGTATAAACATCAGGAATTTATGTTCAAAATTGGTATCAATCACCTTGAGGACGCCAGAAGAAGCCATTAACCCAACCCCTTACCAGCAAAATCCTATTCTGTATTCATGCCTTTTTGCTATGTGACTGGTCTCCCCATTTGATCCTAATTTACTCAATTATTTCTGAGCAATTGCACTCGTAACTTTATTGGCTGACCATAGTACTGTCCCATCTCATGCCAGCCTGCCTTGTGAGTTCCCATGTTTCTTTTCATGTTGGACTTACCTCACTTCATGATTTTACTCTATAAAATCCCTAGAAAAGGAAGAGTCTTTGGCAACCCAGTTGGGACACCTTCTGTCTCTCTCTCCAACAGAAGCTTCCTTTTGCTCAATAAACATATTTTGCTCTTAACCTCTGTTGTTCCTAAAATTTATTCTTTGATTTTAGAGAACAAAAACTCATACTAAACATCTAGTAAGTTGGGAATTTCTTTCCCCTATATCAATTGGAGGTCTTTCACAGAGATCACTGGATGGATGTAAGAATTTGTTTTTGTTTCATTGACTCTGGACTGGGACTCATTTAGTTAATAAATTTTTTTATGCTTCAAATTTAGTTATGTCTTTGCCCATTATTTATCTTTTATTTGTCTCTTATATAGGTTTGTTAAAATAATGATAAACCTAAATTAAAACATCAAAAGGTTATATGATTATGATATTTATTTAATGGAACATTTTTATTCTTACTTTGTTTTTGTACATATTGCATTTGAATTAGTTACTAAATTTACTGGTACTCCTTTCTTGACTTTATTTAGACAATAGCACTAGGGAGAGTAAAGCTAGAACACCTCCAGAAGACTTTAATATAAACATCTGTAAAACAGGTCTTCAATAAAATCTAACTCGGTCTTACAAAACGTACATGCCTACAATAAAACCTAGGACTCCTTCCACCATTTAAATGACACCAGGGAGGTGGTTGGCCTTTAAGACTTGGAAGACAGGTTTCACTGTGACAGACTGGCTCTGATCCTCCTCTACACTTTAGAGGAAATATCAAGTCTGTTCTGCTTCAGTTTCCTTTCTTTGGCTTTACTTCTAATTTTCCCCCACTTTGTACTTTCCTTTTTAGATACATGTACAATTACAAAGAAAAGAACCCTGGACTGTTCCAACATTTTCCTCCTAAGTCCATAGAAAATAAGCTTTTGTTAGCACTGAAGACAAGGAAGTCATTTTAGATGAGGGACATGTACCCCATCTCTGAGTCAGACGAGACATCAGAATTTTGCCCATCCAGGAGAACACACATAAAAACCATGTCCTGGCTTAGTGTTCTGGGCAAGTCTCCTTTGGGAGACTAAACCTGAGACACAGTGAAAAGAACTGACTTCTGGGTGAAAGTAGAAGGAGCTATTTCCAAAAGTAGCACACTTGTGGGACATTTAGACTAAAAGTGAGGCTCTCCAAACTTTCAGGTTGTGGATTTTAAAACCTTTAGTGTCAATTTATAAAACACTAGATAATAATCTTGCTCAAACTTTTAACTACCCCTTACAGAACTTTGATGAATGGTGGTTACTCTACCAGCTAATTAAATGCTCCTACAGCAGCTGCCACTCTTAAAAGCAGAGGACAGGTTTCCCCAGCATCTCTTTGGTGAATCTCCATTGAAACCAATGGCCAATGGAATCTATGGAATGTTGACCAGGTAGACAGCTGGATTCGGTTTTGGAGACTGACGTCTGGTTGTGTGGGCCAATAGAAACTGAGAACAACTAAGGAGTCATGGCCAGGACAGCCCAAGTTTCCTCAGTAGAAACTGGCCCCCCTTTACAGACAAATTTTCACTTATCTATCATACTTATCTCTCTGCTAGTAGACTGGAAACTCTCCCTAAGATTTTCAGTGAATTTTAAGATTAGTCTACCCATCTCTTCAGAGATTAGGGCAACTTGCAACAATTGCTTACATTTCATAGCAGCCAGTAGGGGAATGATTTGCACTTATGCTTTACATATGTTAAGGTAAATAGTCAGCCCTTTCTTGTATGTGTGCATAGAAGAGTGATGTACCTTTGCTAATATATAAAATGTGATTACTAAATATTAAATGTTTAACTTGTGAGCTTCAAAGATATAAAAATTTAAGTAAAGTGTAGCCTTGTTCTGTTGCTAAGAAAGTTTAGCTAGGAAATTAGATGAGAGACACAAGTGTCTGGAGACTTCTTTGCCCTAGTGCATGGATCAAGACTCTCCAGTCAATTGTTGTATCTCTAGAGGTGAGCTCCTTTACAACCTGAGAAGCATTCTAATTACTCCAATTCTCCTTTTCACATATGCTGTCTTATGGAAACAAAGTTCACAAGCTTCCGGGGAAGATAAAATTTCCCATCAGTTTGAGGGTGCATAGGCTGGTTGAATTTTGTCTTCTACTCTCTCCAAATGGCATCCACCTGCCCTGGAGTGGAATCAACACGAGGGACACTTTGAGAAATAAGAAAGGCACACCTGATTATTTCTTTTTGTATAGATAGATAGCTCAAAGTTTCATACACTACGAGCTAGAGGCATAGCTCAGTGAAAGGTCTTGACTTTGATTCCTGGTACTGAAAAAAAAGTCTCATACCTTTGCATGTTGCTTTTTACATTGCAGATGTGGGCAACTCAACGAAATCCTCCTCCTACTCCTTTGGAATGCATTCTTAAGTACTGGAAGATGTTTGACCCGCCCATGTTGAAAAAGAGCCATTTGATATTTCTCTGCATGTGTGCATGGCCTTCCTACCTCCAGAGCCAAAATGGAGTGCAGAAGGAAGTATTAATTATGATACTATTTTACAACTAGAGGCATACTGTAAGAAAGAGAGAAAATGGTCAGAATTGCCTTATGTTCAAACTTTTAACATTAAGAATTAATTCTTATTTATGCTCAAGGTATAATTATAATCAATTTGAGAGTACCCTCATTCAAAGGTATCTTTCTCTCAGTGACTAAAAGCAAATTAAATTAGAACTAGGAAAATTTTTAGATGACCCTGAAAAGTACATCAACACCTTTAGAGGTTGTACTCAGACTTCTGAGCTAGATTGGAAAGATGTAATGTTAATCTTAAGTCAAACATTGACTTCTAGTGAGAGACAAACAGCTTTACAAACTGCTATTGCATTTGGAGATGAATGTCATATTGTTAATTTTAGACAGTGAGAAGATCGACAACCAGTGGAACCACCAATTCCCACTGGGACACAAGTAGTTCCCACCCTGGACCCCTACTGGCCTAGCAACCAGACAAGAGATTGGAGCAGGAGACATTTTCAAGGGTATATTCTTAAAGGTATAAGAAGAATAAAAACCAAGCCTTCTAGTTATTTTAGATTGTCAGCTATTTTTCGGGAGAGAGATGAAAACTCTTCTGACTTCTTAGATTGTTTACCAGAGGCACTAACAAAACATACTTTCCTAGATCCTGTTTCAATAGAGGGACAAATTATTCTTAAAGATAAGTTTATTACCCAGTCAACTGCAGATATTAGAAAAAGTTACAAAAGATAGCTTTTGCTCGAGGTAGTTCACTTTATACTTTAGTAAAAACTGCCTCCTTAGTATTCTATCTAATCAGGCCTCGGAGAAAGCCAAAGAGAGAAAACAAAGAGGCCAAAAAGTGGCTGCCTTTTTGTGGCTTTAAAACAAACAGACCTTAAGTCTGATTCTTGGGGCTCCAAGAGCTCCATGACTAGACTCAACTACTACTTCTGTGGAAGTCCAAGCCACCTTAAGAAGGACTGCCTTACAATGTCTCCCAAGCCATACCCTGACTGTAAAGGCTGCCACTAGAAACAAAACTGAACTCTAAGGCCAAGGCCCCAGAGCTCAGATTTGTCTTCCCAGATGGTCCAGCAAGACTGAAAGGCTGTAGAGCACTCTGCCTCCTCCTTCTGGCCAGACTGTTATCTCTACCTGCCATCTCCACAGTGGAGCCCTGAGTAATCATGATGAGGGGTAAAAACCATCCTACTGCTGGACTTTGGCATATGCCTTTTTGCCCTTCTCCAACTCTGTGCTTTCAGGCATTGTACCTCAATTTAAAAAGTCACCAAAAAGGCTTATGGGAAGATGGCGTAACAGTAAGCAGCAGAGCAAAGAGCCTCTCTGAGAGACACAGTCCAGACACTGGAATATATCATTGTGGGGTAGACAAGAAGGAAGGAAGCAGGTCCTCTGGACCCAGGAAGAATCTAAAGTGAGAATTAAAGCCCACAGAAAGAATAAAAAGAAAAGCTTAAATGAAGAAGGCAGTAGCTGGCAGTGCCCTCACCCAGAGCCAAACCCACTGTGTGAGAGGAGGTGTTGGAACCTGGGGATGCACAGTCACAGTGATAGCAGTGGCTAACAAACCCAGAGGCCTCTGCAGAGGTATGTAGCAGTGGAGAGAAGCAGTGGACGCAGAGGACTGCACTGGCTGGTGGTGAGTGCAGAGGACTCAGTCCTTCCTCAAGAAAGAGCAATTGGCCAGGAGCCATTTTGGAGTCTGGCAAAATAAGCCCAGAACCATAACTGCTGCCAGCTTCCTCCAGCAGCTCCTAGCTGGGTGCAGACTGGTGGAAATTGCTCAGACTGAGCCCTGCCCCTTCATTCATTCCACCTGCCATCACAGAGGTTCCTCACCAATAGCCAGCTTGGTCTGGAGGCAGCAGCTGGCCCTGGCCCTGTGTGTATTCCAACAGCAATCTTGGGGGCTCCCTGCCAGTGACCACCTTGGTCCAGGGGCAGTTGTCGGCCCCATCTCAGCATGCAATCTGGTAGCCATCCTGGAAGATCCCCACTGGTAACCAGCTAGGGTTCAGTGGCTAGCCCCACCCCTGTGTGTACTCCACCAGCCATTGGGTAGCCAGCGCAGGTGGGGTAAAGCAGCAGACAGCCCTGTTCCAACACACCCAATGGCCATCATCAGATACCCATAGCCAACACTGGCTAGAAGAACCAAACTGTCTCATTTAAGACAAATTGTAGCCAATGTGGGAAGTGCCTGGGACCCCACTACCCACTTGTCTGGAAGAACCCAGGAATATGTCAAGATGAAGAAGCAAAAGGCAGTCTCTGGCCTCCAACCCAAGCAGAGCAAGTTCAGCAGATGTGAACACAGAAGAGATCGGGAGTCACACACCTGAAGTTTCTGAAGTGATTGCAACTGAAGTAAAGAAACAACTTCATGAGGCTATTAAAGAAATCAGAACAGAAATACTATCTCAGTTAAAAGAGGAAATGAAAAACATAATAAAAGAATTTCTAAGTTCCTCTAAAGAAGACATAGATAAAAAAAATAGAGGAGCATAGGAAAATGAGGGAAACCTTGAATGAGCAATATAAAAAAAGATTTAGAATACATGAAACAGATACAAAGAGATATCCAGGAAATTAAAAACTCCACTGAAAACTGGCAAAACCACTTGAAAGAAACTGAAGGTAGAATTTCAAACGTTGAAGACAGGTTGCAGCTTGCAATTGTGAAAGGAAGGATCTCTTAAAAGTAACAAGGAAACAGGAAGCAACAATCCAAAGAACTGTAAGACAACCCAAAGAAACATAACTTAAGAATAATAGGTGTGAGTGAAAAAGCACGGGTCAACACAATGAGACTAAAAGTCTATTTACAGAAATAATATCAGAAAACTTCCCAAGCATGGGAAAAGGAAGTGACATTCAGATAAGTAAGGCATGTAGAACTCCAGCTAGCTACAACCAAAATAAATCTACACCAAGATATAATAATCAAGATCCCAGAAATTCAACACAAAAACAGAGTATTAAAAGCTGTTAGAAGAAACAGATCACTTGTAAAGGAAAGCCCATCAGAATCACTACAGACTTCTCAACAAAAACCATCAAGTTAAGAAGAGCTTGGAGTGAAGCATTTCAAGTCCTGAAAGAAAACAACTTCTAACCCAAATTGATGTACCCTGCAAAACTATCCTTCAAAATTAATGGAGAAACAAGCTACTTCCATGACAAAGAACAACTGAAGGAATTCATGACCACCAAATCAACCCTACAAAGAATACTGGGGGACATTCTAGACAGAGACAAAAAAGACCATGGTTCCAGGAACAGCAGCAGAGGGGGAACACTGAGTAGGGTGGATAATTGAATGGAGGGGAAAAGTAGGCAGCCAATAGTAGGAAAATAGCATGGCAGAGACAAGCCAGTGCATTTGGCCATAACCATTAATGTAGATGGCCTCAATTCACCAATAAAAAGAAACACAGACAGAATGGATCAGGAGACAGGATCCATCGATATGCTTTATACAACAAACATTAAAGGGGATTCACAAACTGAAAGTAAAAGAAGAGAACAATACTCTATGTGACAGGGGACCAGAAAGAAGTGGGGGTGGCTTACCCATCAGCTGCAAAGCAGATAAGAAAGACAAGGCATTTTTTGTACAATGGAGAGCTACTTGGCTGTAAAGAAAGATAACCTCAAGCCTCTTGTAGGTAAGTGGATATAATTTGAGATCATGCTCATCGATGAAATGGTTCAGAGTCACATGGGTGAATATCGTGTTGTCTCCCGAGTACAAAAAACTAATGGAGTTAATGGGATCCAAAATACACCATACATACTGTGAAAGTGAAAGGGGAGGAAGTGTCTAAAAAGGAAAGACAGTTGACATTGTTAATCTACTAGAATGTTTGAAACACATTGTTTTCATTGTGTTTAGTTTAGTTTTATTCTGTTTTGGTTTGTCTAATTTTATCATATTTGATGGCATGAGCAGCTATTTCAAAATACATTACTGTAGCCATTATTGATTTCCTATTACATATTTTTTAAGCCCTGTATTGCTTTCATTGTTTTGCTTTGATTGATTTTATTCTATTTCATTTGATGATTGTAGTATGTCTGATAGTATAGGCAACTTCTTTGAACATAACAAGAGGCATTATGGCAGTCACTGTTGTTTTAATATTTGCTGTTTTGAAGTCCTGTATTGCTTTCATTATTTTCTTTTTGTTGGTTTTATTCTGTACTATTTTGTTTCATTTTATTATGCCTGATGGTATGGGCAGTTATTTTGAAGATAACAAGCGACATTATGGTATCAATTATTGATTCCTTTCATCTTGTTTTGAAGTCATTTACCATGTTCACTACTTTGTTTTGATTGACTCCATCCTGTTTTATTTCCTTTGGTTTTATTCTATTCAAAATAAAAAAAATTAAAAAGACACACCCACATTGAATCTCTCAGTTTCTTAACGTCCAAGGCAGTTTGCATATGGATGGCTATTCACCCTCATGGAAGAAAACACCCTGCGGTTTGTTGTGTGTTTACATGCTAATGGCCAAAGAGCAAAGAGTACCTCAATGTCCTGAGTGACACTGCTCTAGGAATTGAGCCTTGGAATGTAGTGTGACTGAGGCCTTATTGTTCCCCATCAGAAAGAACAGATGGAAAAATAGCAATGAGCCATATCACCATGGAAGGTGTCAGCTGAGTCCAGTTCAAGATAATTCTAAGTTACCAAAGCTAGCATTTGTGATGAGTGGGGTGTGGACTTCTATACACAACTGAGATGTATAGGTATCATTGCTCAGTTTTCGCTGGTGAAAGGCACTTTGTGAATGAAAAGCTTTGCAGCACAAGTGAAAAGTGACAATTTGCAACTTATTGTATATTTCTCTAAGAAGAACTTCAGTGGAGAAGTGTACATCCATGAACAGAATAATCTTTGTCTCTAAACAGACACCTGAAACCTGCAATAAATAGTGCTTTCCATTTCCCCCATAGGAGTGAAAGGAAAGTGATATAATTTTGTAGCACTGTGGCAGGGAAGTTTCCCCAGCTTAGTCCTCTTCACTGTAAGTTCAAAAC
>RJWM01046177.1:0-12440 GCA_004363535.1 Dasyprocta punctata
AACATCCATACTCACTTCCTCAGGCCCTGTACTAATTTACATTCCCAGCAGGAGTATAGAAAAATTTCTTTTTCCTACAGTCTCGCCAGCATTTATTAATGTATTCTTGATGACTGCCATTATGACTGGTGTAAGAAAGACTCTCAGTGTGGATTTAATTTGCATTTCCCTAATGGCTAAAGATGTTGAACCTTTTTTTTATGTGCTCATTGGTCATTTCTATTTCTTTTGAGAAGTGTCTATTCAATTCATTTGCCCATTTATTGATTGGGCTATTTAATCTTTTGATGTTGACTTTTTTTTATTACTTTGTATTTCCAGATATTAATCCTCTGTTGGAGGAGTAGTTGACAAAGATTTTCTTGCCTTCTATAAGCTATCTCTTCACTCTGTTGGTTGTTCCCCTTTCTTTGCTGAAACTTAAAATTTGATGTAGGCCTATTTGTTAGTTATTTCCTATACTCTTGGAATTCTACTTAGAAAGTCTTTGTCTATGCCTATGGCTTCAAGTCTGTCCTCTCTGCTGTCTTTAAACTGTTTCAAAGCTTCAGGTTCTTATGTTTAGGTGTTTGATACATTTTGAATTCATCATGGCCCTGGGTGAGAGATGAAGATCTGGGTGGATATCCAGTTTTCACACTGCCATTTGTTAAAGAGGCTGTCTTTTCTTCAACCTGTATTTTAGGCTTCTTTGTCCAGAATCAGATGGTTGTAGTTTCATAGGTTTATTTCTGTGTCCCCTTTTCTATTCTATTGTTCTGTGTGTCTGTTTTTGTGCCAGTACCATGATGGCTTTGTGGTATAATTTGAGATTAGGTATTGTGATGCCTCCAGCCTTATTATTTTTGCTTAGGATTGCTTTAGCTATTCTGAGTCTTCTGTGCTTCCATATGTTTTTTAGAATTGCTTTTTCTAGTTCTGCAAAAAATGTTATTAGAATTTTTGTGGAGATTATATGGAATGTATAGATTACTTCTGGTAATTGACAAAACTAATTCTGCCAATTCATGAACATGGTAAGTCTTTCTATCTTATAGTGTCTTCTTTAATTTCTTTCTTCAGTATACTGAAATTTTTATTTTAGAAATCTTTTACCTCCTTGGTTAGATTGATTCGTAGGTTTTTTTTTTAAGCAATTATGAATGGAATTGTTTTCTTGATTTCTTTCTCAGCCATTCCATTATTGGTGTATAGAAAAAGGTATTGATTTTTTAAATATTGATTTTATATCTTGCTTATTTGCTGAATTTGCTTATCAGCTCTAAAATTCTTTTGGTAGTTTTGCTTTTTTTAAGTGTAGGATCATATTGTCTGCAAAAGACAGTCTTTAGGTTTGTGGAAGAGTTCTGTTATCAGCTAGCAATGTCTTCTCTGGGTACAGGATGGGAAAGTAGCAGATTCTATGCCAGACATCCTTACACCTCTATCTAGACTGTGCCTCTGAGTAGACTAGTATGCTTTTATATTTAATAGAAATTTTATAATAAGTAGAATTTTTTTTTAAACGTTGGGTATACCCAGGTCTGATGGCACATGCCTGGTGCTGAGCAAGAGGATTGCCACAAGTTTGAGGCCAGCCTGGACTACATAGTAAGACCCTATCTCCAATAATAATAATAATAAATAATAATAATATAAAGCATAAAGTATTGAGTATAATTACTTACCAATTGCTGTTTACATGGGGATGTGTATTAGGGTTGTCTAACCTGAAAAGCATAACACTGGGTTCCACAAACACATCCCTTGCTTTTCTACTCTAAATTTTTACTTTAGCATAATAGTAGCCAGCCATGCAGCTCAGCACTTTTGCCTGTTTGGAAGAAAACTTTGTATTTACTCACTTAGCATGATGAAAGACAAGTTGTGTGCATGTGTGCAAAAGTGTCAAATCAGGATTTTCACTAATAGCTCTAACAGGTTTGATATATGTTTACCTGAGCACCTCAGAGGATGTAATATACCCACACCACTCTAGGATCTGTGTTTTAAAGGTTTTCTTTTGAGTTTTTTGGTAGAAGTAGCCAATTTAGTATAATGGTGCATGAAAAACCAGATTTCCAATAGTATTTTCCTTCCTATTTTGGAAGAGGTCAAAAGTGAATCATCAGATTACTCATGCATGATGAAGATGATCCATTATGGGAAAATATATGTTTTCATAACAGAAGAGTGGTGTGGGTAGATGATGATGATGATGATGATGACTTTGATGCTGACCATGTGAGCCAAAGTTTTTGTGACAGGGAAATGAAGCAAGAATTAACTGAAACAGACACGGGGAATGTGGATCTCCTTTATTCAGATGATGATGAAAACAGCAATGTGAGCACATATTTGACTAGCCAAAACCAAATGGAATGATCCAATGTTAGACTTAGGTCTGAAAATATAGTGAGGATCTTGGCAGGGGGAAATGTATTGGACACAATGCCAGCACGGCCATTCAATGTGGGAAATTATAACAGATGAAATGCTACCAGGTGCTGTGAAGTACACAAAGACTGAAATGCAAGTAAAACATTCCATATACACCAATAGCAATGTTCAAAAATGCATTTATTATGACACCTCACTAACTCAACTGAAAGCATTCATAGATCTGCTGTACTTAGCAGGGATTTCTCATGGCAATCACAGGAATGTAAAAGACTTATGGACAAGTAATGGGTTAAAATAAGGCAAAAGATTTTATGCCCTTGTATATGTGAAGATTTATTATGCTTTCAATTTAAAAATTTATACTGGAACTCAGCCATCACGTCCTTATTCATATAGTAATAAACCAAATAATATTGTGAATAGACTAGTTCCTCCCATTTCCCAAACTAATAAGAATGTGACATTTGACAATTGGTTTACCAGTTTCCAGTTGATGTTACATTTGCTAACAGAGCACAAGTTGACCAACACAGAAACTGTACACAGGAACAAAGCACAAATTCCAAATGAAATATTGCAATTTCAAAACAAAGAATTGTATAGTACAATCTTTGGATTTCAGAAAGATTTTCATTGACATCATACATGGCAAAGAAAAACAAACTTGTGCTGCTGGTGTCAACATTGCACCATGATGGAAATATTGATAGGGTAACTGTGACAAAACAGAAGCTTGAGATGGAAACTTTCTACAACATGACCAAAGGCAGCTTAGATGTTGTTGATAAGTTATATAGCAAATGTGATGTCACTCAAGACACAAAGCATTGGCCAATGGTTGCATTTGTACTTTTCTTTGTTTCTTTCTTTCTTTTTTTTTTTTTTTTTTGGTCTTTTTGAGACAGGGTTTTACTATGCAATTCAGGCTGGTCTTGAACTCACTTTGTAGACAAAATTGGCCTCAAACTTGCAGCAATCCTCCTGCCTCAGCCTCCTGAGTACTGGGATTACAGTTGTGTTCCACCATGCCCAGATCAGTGATTGTGTTTCACTTGATCTTAAGCCTGTGTTGCATAAATAGCTTGATAATTTACAAAGAAAATAATGAGTGAAAAATACCATAGAGAAATTTTCTTAAATTGGGACTGGAATTCATAAGAGATCATTTATAGCAGAGGAAAATCAAAATGTTTCTTCCCAAGGAAATGTACAAAAAAAAATTTGGAGCATGCTAGTGAGCTGACAGGTGAACAGAAAGGCACATTATTCCGAAGACCTACTACAGCAACAGGAAAACCAAAAAAATGTCAACTGTGCCCTACAAGAAAGGTCAGGAAAACAAAACATACGTGCTATCAGTGTGAGTGATTCTTGTGTATGGAATATGAAATTTTCATGTGTGAAGACTGCCTTGGATGTGACAGTTGAAGCAAAGGTTATTTCTGTGGTAAGCTTTTGTGTTTATGTTGTGGTTCACAGTTTTTATTTCTGATGCTCTTAGATTTTTTCTTTTTTCTCTTTCTTTCTTTCTTTCTTTCTTTCTTTCTTCTTTCTTTCTTTCTTTTTTTTTTTCTCGAGACAAGTTCTCCTTATGTAGTTCAGGCTAGCCTGAGCTCACTATGGAGCCCGGGCTGGCCTTAAACTCATGGAGATCCTCCTGCCTCAGCCTCCTAAGTGGTGGAATTGCAGGCATGCACTTCCATTCCTGGCCATCTCTTAGGTTTTTAGGCAAGTACGTGGCTGATGTGGAAATTTTGACATCTGTTCTAAGCACTCATTACATATTTGATATTTTATTTTATTGATATTTTATTTCTCTGTCAAGAGCATGCTGCACAACATCATAGGAAGCTCCTGACAAAACAGGAAGGGAAGAGAGGTGACAAGAAAGGCCTCCCATACAGGAAAGGAAGACTGAGCACATGCGTTGTCAGTGTGAGATATGTGCATGGAACATGCAGTGGTCTGAAGACTGCCTTGGGTGTGACAGTTGAAGCAATGGTTATTTTTGTGCTAGTTTTGTTTGTATTTACGTTGTACCTCACATAGGTATTTCTGATGTTATCTCTTAGGTTTTGTAAGCAATTACACAGTTGATGTGAAAATGTTGATGTTTATTCTGAACGTGTGATACATATTAATACTTCATTTTATTGATATTTTATGTTCCCCATTTTATTGATATTTTATGTTCCTCATTTTATTGATATTTTATGTTCCTCCTAACTATATATTGATAATATAATAAGCACTTCCTGACAAAACAGAAAGATCAGCGAGATGTCAAGTACAGCGAATCACACATGCCATCAGTATAAGCCGTGTGCGTGCACATGTGTGTGTATAATGTGCTGTCATGTGTGATGACTGCCTTAGTTGTGATAATTGAAGTAAAGTTTTTTTTGTAGAGTGCTGTTGGTATTTTCATTGTAGTTCATATAGAAATATATTTCTGTTTTTCTTTTTTAGGCTTTGTATATCAAAATCCAGTTGATAGTTGCAAACAAATAAAATACTTAGGCTAAATTTTTTTTTTGCAGCAGCAGCACTGGAAATCAAACTCACAACCTCGCGCCTGCCAGACAGGTGCTTAAGCCACTGAGCCAAACTCCTGGCTCTTTTTTTTGATTTTTTAAATAAACATAAATATTAAAAATGCAACACTTTATTTTTGTGACTTTTTCCTATTAAGCACACATTGTTTAATACAATAAAACTAATACAATTAAAATTAATAATTCAATAGAAATATTCTAAAGAATAAACATGAGTTTGACATACCCATATTTATGAGACTTTGTAACAAAAAATGTGCTATCTTCTGTGGGTTAGAGGAACAGAATCAATGTAAAATAAATATGTAATTATACGAGGCAATTTATTAGGTAAACTTACAGGATCAGAGGCAGGAGAGTCCACAGTAACCATCTGTGCTGGGTAGCTAGAGGATCCATTAACTGCTTAGCTCGAGAAGATGAAAACTGCAAAACAAGAGAGATCAAGGATGCTACACCAGCCAAAGATCAAAGTTCAAAGGTCAGAGGCCTGGCAGTTCACTGTATGGTCATTGGTGTGGGTCTGCACTGGAAGGCTGAAGAAACAGGAGACCAATGTTAAAAGGCAATGGTGAAGACAGGAGCTCTTCCAAAATGGGCACACTTCCTTCTTCTCTTTGCATTCCATCCAGGCTGCAAGCCTGTTGATTAATGGCTGCCACATCTGGCATGGGTCTTCCTCCTTTAATTTGCTGGGTTACATGTCAAACATCCACAGGCACAACCAGAACGTGGCTTTACTGATCTCCTAGGTGGTTCTTACTCAAATCAGGCTGACGTATCACAATTAATGGTCACAGAATGCTATTAAGAATAATATGATGAAGAATTTTGAATTTTTATTTGTTGTTTTTGACATAGGGTCTCACTGTGGCCCCAAACTCCTGGGCTCAAGTAATCCTCCTATTTCAGCCTCCAGCAAAACTGGGATTATAACTTGTATCTTCATTCCCTATAGAACTTTAGATTTTTTCACAACAATTTTCTCCTTCCCTCTCTTTCCTTCCTTCCTTTATTTGTTGTGCAGAGTATAGAACCCAGAGTCTCACACTGAACTACATTCCCAGGTTTCACTTCATGAAGTCTTGTTAAATTGTCCAGTCTTGTTTTGAACTTGCAATCCTCTTGCCTCAGCCTCCTGAGTAGCTGGGATTGCAAACATGTGCTACTGCATACCATTTTCATATCTATATCTATCTATCATCTATGTATGTATGTATGTATGTATCTAGCTAGCTAGCTAGCTAATCTATCATCTACCTATAACCTACTGACAGTGTCTTACCATGTAGCCTAGGCTGGCCTTGAAATTGCAATCCTTTTGCTGGGATTATAGATGCTCATTATCATACCTGGCTCTGTCACAGTGATTTTAATTATGAAAGTTAAAATGAGCCGGGCGTGGTGGCGCACGCCTTTAATCCCAGCACTCGGGAGGCTGAGGTAGGCGGAGCGTTGTGAGTTTGAGGCTGGCTTGGGCTACAACGCGAGCGCAAGGCTGGCTGAGCTACATAGTGCGACCCTGCCTCAAAAAACCAGGGCTGGGAGTTTGGCTCAGTGCCTTAAGCGCCTGCCCTGGCAGGCGCGAGGTTGTGAGTTCAATCCCCGGTGCTGCAAAAAAAAAAAAAAAAAAGAAAGTTAAAATGTCTCTTTTTTCCCCGCTTACCTCTTATGCCTCTTTTTACCTCCTTTCCTTTTGTGCTTTTAAGCAAATCCCAGTCCTGAAGATGATGTGCTTACAGTTTCCCTCAGGTCTGCAGCTGTCTGCTCATTTAGCCTCTGATTTAGCAAGACAGCTCTTGGGAGAGACAATAAACGAACAGGAAAACCACTTCTTTGCTGAGTTCCATAAAATCATTCTTTGTCATCAGTAATCCTTCAGTGCCGTCTCATTCTTTTTAGTGGTAAAACATAATAACAATATAATATCAATAAAGCAGTTTTTAAAAATAAAATGAGTCACCTGTAATCCACTCCCTTAATACACAGATTCCTCAGGTTTTTGTTTCAGATCTTTTTTTAACCCTCTGCTCCATTTTTTGTCAAGGAAAGGAGAGGTCCCAGCCTTTTGAATATCTTTTCTTGCTCTCACCCAGCTGAAAATTCTCCTTTCCCATACCTCGCTATTTATCCTTTGAAGTCAAAGCTGTTTTTATTTAAAGTCTGCACTGAATGGTTCCTTCTTGCCAGTCACATGGAGGATCAGAGGGCTGCCTTCTGCATGGGCCAGGAGGTGTCACAGTTTCCACATACGTGGCTGCCATCTCACATCCGTGTAAGTTCACATGAGCAAGGGAACACAAGCAGGGCTGGATCCCAGATGTCCGTGTGCACATTATGGGCAACAATCTTTTTTGTTACCAACTTGTTAATCTAGTGATGTTTGATGTATCATTTTTGTAATTAAAAATATATTTTGGGATCAGGGGCCTAGCTCAATGTAGAGCACTTGTCTAGCATGCACAAGGCCCTAGGTTCAATTCCCAGCACTATAGAAAAGAAATATATGACTCATTGTTGTTATTACTATTATTATTATTATTGTTAGTCTTTTTGAGTCAGGATTTCACTATGCAGTTCAGGTTGGCCTTGAATTCACTTTGTAGTTCAGACTGGCCTCAAACTCACAGTAACCCTCCTGCTTTAGCCTCCCAAGTGCTATGATTACAGGCATGGGCCAGCAGGCCCGGCTACACAAGTAATTTTTAACTTCAAAAATATATTCATGCCTGGCCCATTCCCCTATACCACAGAGGAGCAGCCAACATTGGAAGTGCCTGGGACTCCACAATTGGCTTGTTGGGAGGAACCCAGGAAGATGTCAAGATGAAGGAGCAAAAGGCAATCTTAGACCTCCAGCCCACACAAGTCTGGGAGGTACAGACATGGAAGAAAATGGAAGTCACACACCTGAAATCTCCAAGAGGATAGAAACTGAAGTCAAGAAACAACTTCAGGTGCAACCCTGCCTCAAAAAACTAGAGCTGGGAGTTTGGCTCAGTGGCTTAAGCGCCTGTCTGGCAGGCGCGAGGCTGTGAGTTCAATCCCCGGTGCTGCAAAAAAAACAAAAAACAAAACAAAACAAAAAAAACTTCAGGAGACTGTGAAAGAAATCAGATCAAAAATAATATGACAACCACAATAAAAGAATTGCTGAGTTTATCTCAAGAAGATATAGATTTAAAAGAGAGAGAGAATAGCAAAGGACTATGACGGAAACCTTGAATGAACAATATAGGAAAGAATTATAATGCATGCAACAGATTCAAAGAGATATCCAGGGAATTAAAAAGTTGATCAAAAGGTGGCAAAAACAGTTGAAAGATTTTGAAGGTAGACTTTCAGATCTTGAAGACAGGATCACAGCTAGCAATTGTAAAAGGAAAGATCTCTTAACAAGGAACCAAGAAATAATAATTTAATGGCTGCAAGACAACAAAAAAGCAAAATAATTTAAGAGTGATAGCTATCAGCAAAACAGAGGTCAACACAAATTTCATAAAAAGACTATTTACATAAGTAATAGAAAACTTCCCAAACATGGGAAAAGAATCTGGCATAGATAAGTGAGGCATAGAGAACTCCAACTAGCCATAATCAAAATAAATCTACATCCAGACACATAATAATCAAGATCCCAGAAATTCAACACAAAAATAGAATATTAAAAGTTGTTAGAGAAAAGAAACAAACCACCTATAAGGGAAAGCCCATCAGAATCACAGCCAACTTCTCATCACAAATCATCAAGTCAAGAAGAGCTTGGAGTGAAGTACTTCAAGTCCTGAAAGAAAACAACTTCCAACCCAGATTGATGTACCCTGAAAAACTATCTTTCAAAATTAATGGAGAAACAAGATATTTCCATGACAAAGAACAACTGAAGGAATTCATGACCACCAAACCAACCCTACAGAGAGTGCTGAAGGATATTTTAGAGAGAGATAAAGATGACCATGGTTCCAGTAACAGCAGCAGAAGGGAACTGCCAAACAGAATAGGCAATTGAATGAAGGGGAAAAGTGGAGGGCCAACAGCGGGAGGGTAGCATGGCAGAGATGAATCAATGCATTTAAGTTTTAACCATTAATGTAGATGGCCTCAATTCACCAATAAAATGAAACACAAAGAGAATGGATCAAGAAACAAGATCTATCAATATGCTGTATACAAGAAACACATTTACCTCTAAGGGAAATTCATAGACTAAAAATCAAAGGAGAAGAAACAATTGTTCCACATGACAGGAGACCAGAAAAAAGAAAGGGTAACTTACCCATCAACTGCAGAATGGATAAGAAAGATATGGTATTTTCATATGATGAAAAGCTACTCAACTATAGAGTAGGATAATCTCAAGTCTCTTGTAGGTAAATGGATGCAACTGGAGATCATGTTCATGGGTGAAATGGTTTGGAGTCATATAGGTGAACCTCAAGTTATTTCCCTAGCATAACCCTGGACCCAGGAAGAATCTGAAGTGAGAATTGAAGCCCACAGAAAGAGTAACATGAAAAATTTAAATGAAGAAGAAGGCGGTAGCTGGTGGCACCTTCGCCTGGAGCCAGACCCACTGTGTGAGAGAAGCTGTTGAAACTTGGGGACATATGATCAAGGTGACATGGCGGCTGGTGACCCTGGGGGCCTCTGCAGATAGAGGCTGTATTGGATGGGAGCAGCAGGCCTGGAAGACTGAATTGGCTGGCAATGAGTGCAGAGGACTCCCATGTGAGACAGCGATTGGCTGGGAACCATTTTGGAGTTGGGTGGATAAGCCCAGAACCAGAACTGCTCCCGGCTTCCTCCAGCAGCTCCTAGCTGGGTACAGACCCCTGGGAATTGCTCAGACTGAGCCCCACCCCTGAACACATTCTCATGGCCATCTGGAGGTTCCCTGCAGGTAGCTAGCTCAGTCTGGAGGCAGCTGCTGGCCCCGCTTTTGCACACACTCCAGTGGCTGTAGTGGAGGATCCCTGTGGGTGGCCAGCCTAGGAATGCAGGTGGTGGCCAACCCCACTTCTGTACACACTCCACGACCCATCGGGGAGCCAATGAAGGCTGGGATAAGCAGCAGACAGCCCTACACCAGCGCACGCACTGGCCACCATCAGATATCCATAGCCAGCGCTGGCTAGAAGAACCAAACAGTCTCATTTCAGAGAAATTGTAGCCAATGCGGGAAGTGCCTGGGACCGCAATACTCACTTGTCCAGAAGAACCCAGGAATATGTCAAGACAAAGAAGCAAAAGGCAGTCTCTGGCCTCCAGTCCAAGCAGAGCAAGTCCAGGATATGCAAATATGGAAGAGATCGGGAGTCGCACACCTGAAGTTTCTGAAGCAATGGCAACTGAAGTAAAGGGACAACTTCATGAGGCTAGAAAAGAAATTAGAACAGAAATACTGAGGGCTGGGAGTTTGGCTCAGCGGCTTAAGCACCTGTCTGGCAGGTTTGAGGCTGTGAGTTCAATCCCCGGTGCCAAAAAAAAAAAAAAAAAAAAAAAAAAAAAAAGAAAAGAACAGAAATACTAACTCAGGTAAAAGAAGAAACAAAAAACATAATAAAACAATTGCTAGGCATCTCTAAAGAAGACAGATAAAGGGACTTGCAGGAAGATGGCAGAGTAGTAGGATGCAGGGAAAATAGTCTCTCTGAGAGACACCATCTAGACGGGAACACACCATCTTGAGGAAGACAAAAAGGACAGAGATGGGTTCCTTGGACCCTGGAAGAGCCTGAAATCTGAATCGAACCCCCAGAGAGAATGAAAATCAAAAATTCAACTAAGAAGGTGGTAGCTGGCAGAGCCTTCACCCAGAGCTGGACTCACTGCACGAGGGGAGCTGTTGGAGCCTGGTGGTGCATGGTTGCGGTGTTGGCGGTGGCTGGTGACCCAGGGGTCTCTGTGGAACCATTCCTCAGTGGAGAACAGTGGGTGCAGAGGACTCTGCTGGCTGGTGGTGAGTGCAGAGGGCTTAGTCCTCTTGTGGGAGAGCGATTTGGCAGGAGGCCATTCCTGAGTCAGGTCAGATATGCCTGGGGCTAAAACTGTTGCTGGCTTCCCCCAGTGGTTCCTAGCTGGACACAGACCGGTGGAGACTACTTGGATGACTGCAAGCCCAAGGAGGCTGCTCTCAGGGCAGGTCTGCTAAGGTTGTCTACTACTATGTCCACGAACAGTTGCTGGCTTATGCAGATACAGTGCCACAATTTGGGTTGCTGTCTCCACAGGTTGTTTACCAGTGAATCCAGAGAGAACCCTGGAAGTGGACTTTTTTCTTTCTTTCTTTTTTTTTAGTGTGAGTGTGATTTCTGCCCTCCTTTTGGGTCTGGTCTTGTTCTGTTCTCTTTCCTGTCTCTTTTGGCTTTCTTTTCCCTCAGTCTTCTGCAGTGGTTTCCTTGAGGTGGTCGACTCATCTTTGTTCTCCAACCTACTTGCAGTCTCTTTTCCCTTTTCCCACTTCTCTGCTTTTTCTTAAATTGATTTTGTGTCCTCACCCTTGGGGACAGAATTGACATTTTGTGAACCTAACTATTGTATATGATTGTTTTGCATCCTGTTATATGGAAATAAATTCAGTTTATATGGTTGGGGGTTGTAAATCGGGGTTGGATCAGTTTACTGTTTTGTTGGCTGTCTTTGGTGCTGTGGGTGCTACTGCAGCCAGAACTGACTTGATTGAACTCGATAGCTATTGGCCTTGCTGGTCCAGGACTGGGATTGACTGGGGGTCAAAGACAGGGCTGGGGTATGATGCCAAGGAACTAGGGACTGGGCTAGGCAAGCAGTGGTTTCTCATCTCTGACAAACTGAGGAGGCAGGATTTTCCAATAGACTTGGAGCCCAGGAACCAGTTACACCTGGAAAATATCTCTGGGAAGTACTCATCACCTGGAAGTCCTTAATACCACCATTAAAGTAACTCACTGCAGGCAACTAATAGGTATCACTTTAGGAATTAAACTAAAAAAAGAAAAGAAATGAAAAGACATTTAAACAGGTCACAACCCCAGACACCCAGTTCACCAAAAACAAACCCAGGGGGAAATGAGGCTGGAAAATCTGAAAGCCCCCTACAAGGTTTCTTAGAAGTAGTAACAAAGCAGTTGAATGAGGCTTTGGAAAAAATGAAATCAGAAATAATCTCTCAAATAACCACAGAGATTACCAAAATATACACCATGCTTAGTGATGTTAGGGCAGATACAGACAAAAAAATAAACAAGCTTCAGCAAATTATGGAAGGACAACATAGGAAGCAAATGGATTCCATAAAGCAGATTCAAGTAGATATCCAGGAGAACAGAAACTCTATTGAAAGTATTCAAAGCAGATTAAGACAATGTGAGGACAGGATCTCAGATATTGAAGACAGGCTTGCAGTTAGTGACCAGGAAAAAAAAAATTCTTCAAAACTAGCAAGGGATCATGAGATATTAATCCAGCAGTTGCTTGACGAGACAAAGAAAAATAACTTAAGATTAATTGGAGTCAGCGAACAAG
>RJWM01046178.1:0-12453 GCA_004363535.1 Dasyprocta punctata
TAACTAAAAAGAACACTGCTGAATGTATTCATTATTGAGAAAGAACAATTAATACTCATATGATTAGATCAATCTAGCATGTCTATATCTGTTAATGTAAGAAACCATTTTAAAGATAACAATGTGCAATATTGCAACCATTGTCAAGCTTCTATCTACCGGTTGTGTAAACCTGCAATGTTGTGTATTTACTCTAGTCATTTGCTTGTCTCTTTTGCTTGTTGGTTTTACTATATATGTTGACTTTTTTTGTTGTTGTTGTTGTTGTTTTTGTTTGTTTTGTTTTTCTTCGCTCAAATAAAAAATAAAATAAAATAAAATGCTTCTCACCGTTTTCAACAAATGATATTGAGTCTTGCTTGAAATCAGTTACACTTCAGAGTCTGATTAATTTCAGAAGAAAAAAGAAAGGAATTCTGAGAACTTTCCTGTCTTTCGATCAGATCATATATGTTAACAAATATTAAACATGTATTGTCAGACACTGTGCAAAGCACAAGTATAAATAGTGCACACCAGGCCTCATTAACTGGGAATTAGTACAAATAAATAACTGCAATGCTACACAATAAAAGGTCCATAAAGGAAGACCCAATGACACTGAGCAGGTATTGTCAAATTGGACAACTTCTGAAGGCAATGAAAGCCATGGAGAATATCAGGCAAAGACTGATGTTATATTGTTTGAATGTATACCTCTGGCTCATTTGTAGCTTACTTCCTACATTGCGATGCAAAATTATTTGACAATATTTCTTACCATATTCTGGACTTTACACTCACACACACACGAATGCACACACACTCAATCATTTACCTCACAAAATCTTTAGATTATAACTGCATGAATGATAAGTGTATGTTGATGACATGAATGTTCGACTATTGAACAAAATAATGAAATATATTATAAGCAGCATTGACATTTTGTCCAGGACATGAATTCCATTCAGATGCAACCTAAAAGGCCGAGGAACTTCCCAGAATTAGAGTAAAGTGGATTCCTGTCTTACTCTTGCAAAAGTGTTTTTGGAGGCAGCACATACTTGGTCAGAGAGCTGGGTCTGCAGTATTTTGCAAGATACCATGTTCAGTGACTTCGTATCAGTAACACTGGCTACAGTGGCAGACAGCAAATGCTATGAATCTCTTCTCCCTCTCCTTCTCCCTCCCTCTCTCCCTCTCCTCTCACTCTTCCCCTCTCCTCTCTCCCTCTCTCTCCCTTTCTTCCTTCCAAGAGCTGGTCTGCCTGCATATCACTGTGTAGGCATGATGCCTGACTATCAGTATCATAGATGAACACCTTATCTCAATAAACTTTTCTACTGCTTTCTGATGAGAAATGTCCCTTTGTCTATTCAATTTGGGTGTCCTGTCCCTCTTACTAAGATGTTTTATTCATCCTATATAAATGTTGATTTCACTCAATTGAGTCTCATTCTTGCAACATGTGTGAGTTAAGCTTCATCATCCACATCCTATTTACTACCATACTATTAGTGCCTGAAGTTCGAATGTAACACTGGCGAGCCTAATATTGAAATTTCTTTCAAGGCTTCATAAAATTTCATCAATTAGCCTGGCAAGGGAGCCTTGCCAGGTGGCTGTTGCTACTTTGTACTATTTTTACTTTTATTAACTTAAAAAAAAAATTCACAAACCGTATTGTCCCATGAACTCTGGGCTAGTTTTAATAATCATTCTCACTATGAGTATCTAATTCCATGGAGTTAGAGATTGCCAAGTACATCATTGATAACTCATGTCAAACAAAATAATTTGGTTTTATTTTTGTAGATTCCAAAATTTTAAACAATCCAATCAAACATTAACACTAAATAACTACACTTGACATTTTCTTCTACATGCAGTCACCAAATGATGAATACCAAAGTGTTTGTGTAATTTCCCCATAGTATTGGATACATAAATAATGGGATTCTAGCAACACTTTAAGTTTGCTATGGATACAGAGAATATTCTTGGCAAAAGAATTTCTGAACAAGGAAATGATTAGAGGTCTTTTGAGAATTGCTTGTGGGTTACATTTCAGTTTTTATGCAAATTCAAAAACAAAATTATTCAAATATCTTTTTGAGGAACTACTTTGCTGTTGTCTAGGAACCACATTTTCCATTCTGGTTGGTGAAATGATATCTTGCCAAAAGCAAAAGTAATTTGTAAAGTCGGATTCTGTTCCATCCCCTGTGGTTTCCTAGAAATCATCTCTACTATAATAAGAAGTTTAAATAGTAAAGTATATAGATATATATCTGTGGCATGTACAGAGATATTGTATTTGTACTATTATCAAAAAGAAAAATTCTGAAAATATGCCAGACTCTGGCAATCTCATTTAAATATCCCCAAGTTGATTTGTAAGCAATAATATGAGTCATTTGAGAATAGCTCTTTAGTCTACTGAAAATCTGAGAGTAATACAACATAAAACTGCCTTCCCTTAGGTTTAAGAAAGCCTGTGCTATATATAGGTCTTATGTTCCAATGTCAAGAATGATTATCATAATCCTTATCACGTCTATAATGGAGACTTGTACAAATGTTTGAAAGGAGTTATTTTTCCTGAATACTATATTGATTTAATGTTAAACTACCAAAATATATTTTATTCACACCCTTTCTTTGTAAGAAACAGCTAAGCATTATCACTTAAGTTTTACATATTCGTACATAATGTAAGTTATTTAGGCCCATGATTCCCAGATCATTGCAGATCATCAGAAACATATTGAACACCTTTCCAAAAAAACTCCCAGGCTGTTGACCTCCCCAAAGTAGATTCTGATTCAAGATTCCTCTGAGTAGATTATGAGCCATATGGGAAATTGGAATGGAGAAGAGGTTGGTACTTCAGTGCTGTAGTTATGATATGTTTGGGTTTGTGTGTGTGTCTTTGCATGTGTGCATGTGTGTTATACAACACTTCTCAGGTAGTTTGGGAAAATAGGAATCTAAGTTGTTTTTAGTAACTACACTTACATAAATTTGAAGACAGACTGTTCTTATGATGTTTTGCTGGCAAAAGATTAGGAAAAAGAGCAGAATACAATTTCTCTTCTTTTCAATTGGGAATGATGTAGGCATCTTACAAAACAAGAAGAGAAAAAAATCAAATACTGAAATAATAAAAACAGCATTATCTAGCTTTTCTAAGGCTCTTCTGGGAAGATATAAAGAAGCAAAAATGAGAAATTTCCAGGATTATATTTTATCTAATATTCTATAATTCTTTCTTTGGAGAGATTTATGATTAAGGAACACTTTCTCTGCATTATTTTCTATGTGACCATTAATTGTGATGTGTCAAGTTGACTGGAATAAGAAATACCCAGCAGATTAGTAAAGCATAGTTTGAAATTAAATACTAATAATTCCAAAATTAATAATATAAAAATAGACTTTGAGACCAAAAAAAAATTTAAAACCAAGTTCTACTTTTTATTCACACTCATTCATGGAAATCTGACTCACCTACCTATGTTTCCAACACAAAATTTATTAGCCACATACATAAATATAAAAGTCCATCCACAACCTACCAAATTTTCAGTAAACCTAAGTTTATTATACCAGTGCAGTTTTCCTAAGCTTTCCACTTGCCTGCTGACTTCTGCTGGTATCCTTGAGCTGCTTGCAGTTCTTAGCTCGACACAGCCCTTACTCCTTCAGTTCCATTCACATTCACCCTCAAGTTCTCTGTGTTTTGCTCTGTGCTCATTGAACCAGTTTTCTTCCTAAAATTTGTCTCCACTTTCTCATTTCTTTCTTTGTCACCACTCCTAATCAGACCTACAGCTAGCTAAGCTGTAGGGCTTGTGGTTTATGTAGTGTTTTTGAGTGAGTTTCCCTGGTTCTTCACGGCAGTAAAAAGTCTTAAGAAGGCTTTCAGTCCCCTGCACTGGGTTGGTCCTGATGCGTGTTTCATGACAAGGACTGGTGTTTGTGCATTGGTTGTGATCGTATTGAGTTATTGCATGATTATGTTGTTACCACTGTTACATAACTCTTAGGGACAGCTACTTAAATTCACCTTCAGGTAACCACTTTCCTCCAGGTCAAGTACTCTTAAGGAAGAATCCTGTCTTAAGCTATAGCTCAATTGAACTTCTCTGTGAAGGGGTAGGCCCTGAGTGTTGAGACAGTGCTCCAACTCAGTTATTCCCCTTCCTTATCAATTAAGGGCCCTCCCATTCCCACTACTCTTCATTATAATCTGATTTGTAATATAGTCTCCTACTCAGAAGTGCAGTTGCTTCTCATCCTAATTGTTTTCTTGGTTTTGAACTTCAAAGGTTAATGTCTCAAACTCCTCTGACTTAGTCACCCTACCATTAAGTAAATTTAAAGATTCAAGTAGATACCTCAATCCCCCAGCTCCCCAACAAAATCTTCCTATACCTTGACAATCCAGATATATACTTTTACACACTACCTTAAAAAAGTAGGGAATCCATTCAATTGGTTCTACTTAGAACAAAATAAAATGTACGTTAAATTCTGTTTTTCATCCTAAAAGGAAAGAAAGGGTGCTCATAACTTGTAAGAATGGTAATTTTTGAAACTTCAAAATTTTAACAAGGAGTTTTCATTAGTGATCTAGTATGACACATGGATGAAAAGTATTCATGCATAAAAATCAAACTAAGGCATGTTGTCACACACATGTAATCCCAGCACTCTGGGAGGCTGAGACAGGAGCATTGCAAATTTGAGGTCAAACTAGGCAAATTCATGAAGCCCCATCTCAAAATGAGGAATAAAAAGGGTTTAGGGGTATAGCTCAATGAGAAGGTCCTGTGTTTATGGAGAAAAAAACCAAACTAAAAATAAGTTCATTTCAAAATTTGTATGTGCTGCAAGAATAGTGTTAGATGATCTAAGTCCGGTTCATTTTTAACTTCAAGTCTAGGTTTCTTAGAAACTGCTTTAGGAATGATTACTTTCCCTTAGGGTAGTGAATAAAAGTTATCTGGACCATACAGGGGTTTTTATGCCTTCCACTTTCTCAGATTGCATTCTTTTGTGGCATCTTTTCATATACATCCACTCTTTCCCATCTTTTTTCTCTTGTTTTCTTCCATCTCTTGTTTCTTCTGTGGGTTCCACTAAACCTCTTCCTCTCTTCCTCCCCTCTTGTCTTCCTCGCTATGCCTTCCCACCTCTCATCTCCCACGTTTCCTCTTTTCTTCTACTTTATCCTCTTTACTTACATTCTTTCTGTTTCTGTTTCCTGTTTATGTTTCTCTTCCTTCTTAATTTTTAACCTCTTTATTTGACTCTTTCTCATGTATTCTACACCCCTTTCTGACGTGCCTTTTCTTTGTCATCTTTTCAATCTTTCTAAATACTAGAATTTATCTTTTGTATGCCCATTTTGAGTGGTAGGAGTAGTGCAGTACACTTAAGAATAAAACTAAATAAATTTGTATCATATTGAACAATGTAAAAGGCATCTACATATCAATCATGTATTTCCACAAAAATATTTTTATAAAATTTATGTGCATATTCTGAAAAATTAATTGCCCATATCTATTAGTTATGTAAGTTTTTTTCTTCTTGGAGGGAGTATTTACTTTTTTGAGGATGCTACTTTAAATGTCATGGAAATACAGAGCATAAAATAAACAGAACAAAATAATAACTATGATTCTTTAATGAAGACATTTATCATCTAGTGAAGAAATATTTGCATAAATATATGCAGATGATTGTATAAAACATTTTATCCAGACTCTCACTCTATTTTATTTTGTATTAACATTCTATACTTTGTTCTAGGAAATATGGTTTTTGAACATTACCACCACCATCATCATCATTCTGTTGTAATAATTTTGCATGGTACAAAAAAATTTCTTGCATATTTCTTCAGTTCCTCTAGTCTTAGACCACTGTTGATACATTACTAAATGGCTTTTTACTAAACAGCGTGATCTAACAAGGTTGTAAAATAATTTGAACTGTATATTGCAAGACAAAATCTTTCGACAAAGTCTTTTTCATTTTGTGCAGGTAAAGGATAAAATTTATGGCTTCTGCCCACAGATTTGATTCTTTGTTACTTTAGAAGCACCAAAGCAATATACTATATTCACATGCACACACACGTAGACACACATGCTCACAAGTGAATACATATGTGCTCATTATGAACACTTCCCACTTTTTTCACCTTGGAGGCCCAGGATTTGAGTTAAGCCTCTAAACAAAGAGAGACTTCTCTAAATTGGTCTCCTAAGACACAGTCACTAGGTCTGCCTGGTAAGCAGCTCCATTCTCCCTGCAGATGGAAACACTTTCAGTGTCAAACAGGTCACTCCTTTGGAGACCAGCAGAAGCTACGGCGGAGCTTGCAACGAGTATTACATCAAAGAGCTCAGCATTTAATCACAGCAGTCTCCAAAATGATATCACCCTGATTCTCCCGTGTCTACACTGGTCATCAATTTATAATTTAAAATGTTCCCTATAGTTTAGATAAGGTTTGTTTAAGCTATCTCAAAAGTCTATTCCATTTCTAAATTATTGTTAAAATTAATGAGTTAACTGAATGAATGAAATCAGAAAAAAGTAATTAGCCAAGGCAAATTTTACCTTGGATTCTCTTTTTATATTATTCTACGACACAGTTAAAGGTCAGGATTGAAAATTGCTACCCCAGATGGCTTTTATCAGTTTCTCATTAGTATGTACAGTCACTGTTGAGCTGAATGGGAGCCCACGAAAAGTCCACTCATAATGCACTAATCCTTTTATTTGTATTTAAAAGGATTTCTGTTGACTAAAGAAACGGTATGAGGATATCATCTGCAAAGAGTGAGGAAATTTATTCCTGTCAACCAATGCCATTGAAATGGATGAATACAGATTACTTTTTTCTATTCATGAAAGACTAACAAGCATGTGATTAGGGTAATTATTCTTAGTTGACCTAAGGAAGGAGTGGTGATTAAAATATTATTTTTCTTCTGTGTAAATTCATTATTGTTTTTGTTTTACTGCACGTTTGCTTTTCTGTTCCTACAGGCTTGCACTTACCATGCCTGTTCAGGCATCATTTCATGATGCTTGTGACCACTTTTTCTTTTTATATTTATATTTCCTGGATTCATCATTGCCACTTTTCCTTAGATCAGAATATTTATTTAATCATGTACAAAATTCAACTGCCATTACTGCCCTCTGCAAGGGGTTGTCATTTGATCTGAGAAATCAGTTTTAGTGATGACAAAACTGAAGATGGTGAAAGAAAAGAGAAAAGATACTAGGTTTATCTTAATGCCTCCACTTCCCTTTAGAAACTGGGAGACAGGTAGAAGGAGCCCTAGAAAAAGATTATTAAATCTTAAGGAAATGCATTAGAGAAAAGTATTTAATGTGTCTGAGTAATTTCCTTGCCATATAAAATAATTAAGATAGTGCTTACTATGCAGAGTTGAGATTGACTGACATGGCACATATAAAATAACTGTCACAAAATTATAACATTTCCTGGCCATTTACATTGTATTTCTTCCCTGGCTTTCAGTAGCCTTTGAGGGATTCTCCTTGCTCAAATTTTCCTAAAAACTAGATCTTGTCATGTGTTTTATAAATGTCATAATAAATATGGAGTCATCTATAGGATAGAAACAGTGCATCACTAGGATAGAAACAGTGCATCACTCTGTACAATGTGGTGAGCGTGGCTGGTGTTAGTAAATGTTTCCCAAACTGAATTAGGAATTAGCATTTTTTATCAATTAGAGAAAATGAAAAATATATAATATACATAGTAGAAACCAGTAAGTTTCATTACTTTTATTTAAATAAAAACTATTCATTCTTTTTCACTTAATGGCTTGTAAACAGCTACACAGCCAGTACGCTGGTTTGGTTTTAACTATGTCATCCAATTACCAGGTGAAAGGGAACTAAGCGTACATTACATACATGTGTGTCCAGTGAATGTCTGTGTAGTTACTGAGTTGTCTCTTTCATTTTGTTACATGTCCTTCATGCCTCTGTACTTGCTTTGATGTATCATTGGTTACATACTCTGTGTTCTGCACTATCAGCTCCCTGAGCTGTGTCTACATTTTGCTATGTTGGGCATTTCACTGTGTCCTTGCTGTCTCTGGGACTTTAATTAATACACCATTATAGAATTCTACAGTGCACATTAAAAAGCTATATAAAAGCTTGTATTGTCTTTTCACCATCTTGATTAAAATACTGTTGTGTGTGCACTGTTTTAATAATAGTAAATTAAATATGTATACAATTTCATGAGAAAATAATGATGCAAATTTTCTTTTATATTGAATAATCCTTAAGTCAGTGATTTTTCCAGTTGGACTGATTAATATATGTCATCAAAAAATAATACATCATAAAAGAAAATGTAAGAATGAAAATAAGCTCTTCTTTAATATTCAAGAAGAAATTCTGTTTATGTCAATCAACAAAAATTACTCATGTTAAGTTGGACATAGTGGCACTTGACTGTAATCCCAGCTACTGCTACTTGGGAAGCTGAGGCAGGAGATTCACAAGATGTTCAGAGCATCTTGGACAGTTTAAGAAGAACTTGTCTCGAGACAGATCCAGGGTCTGGGCAGCGTCACACTCCGGGGTACACTCTGCCTAGCTCCGTGGGACCAGGAGGCCTTGGCCCCCACCCAGTTAAGGTGGAGGCTCCACCCGCATGCCCCAGGAGGCCGCCCTCCCTTGCTGCGTGCAGGATCCAGCTCTACAAGGTCACAAACCAGAGAAAGACCCAACCAAAAAGTAAAATTACAGGCCAATCTCCCTAATGAACATAGACACAAAAATCCTCAATAAAATACTAGCAAATAGAATACAGCAAGTTATCAGAAAGATTATACACCACAATCAAGTGGGATTCACCCCAGGAATGCAGGGATGGTTCAACATACGGAAATCAATACATGTAATCCACCATATCAACAGGTCCAAGGACAAGAACAACATGATCATCTCAATAGATGCAGAAAAAGCTTTCCACAAAATCCAACACCCATTCATGATCAAAACCCTACAGAAAATCAGAATAGATGGTCTCTACCTCAACCTGATAAAAGCTAGATATCATTAACCAACAGCCAACATCTTACTAAATGGAGAAAAACTGAAAACTTTCAACCTAAAATCAGGAACAAGACAAGGATGTCCATTATCACCACTCCTATTCAATATAGTTCTGGAAATATTAGCCAGAGCAATTAGACAAGAGAAAGAAGTAAAGGGAATAAGAATAGGAAACGAAGAAGTGAAATTATCATTATTTGCAGATGATACGATACTCTACATAGAAGACCCCCAAAAATCATTAGAAGACTTCTAGAAGTAATAACCAGATTTAGTAATGTAGCTGGATACAAGGTGAATACTCAAAAATCAATAGCATTCCTGTACACAAACAACAAAGTCACTGAGAGAGAAATAAGGGAAACCACACCCTTCACTATAACATCCAAAAAAATGAAATACTTAAGAATCAATCTAACAAAGGAAGTAAAAGATCTATACAGTGAAAATTACATTACTCTAAAGACGGAAATCGAAGAAGATTTCAGAAAATTGAAAGATATTCCCTGTTCATGGATAGGAAGAACAAACATCGTGAAAACGGCCATTCTCCCAAAATTATTATACAGATTCAATGCAATCCCAATCAAAATACCGCTTGCCTACCTCACAGAGCTAGAGAAAGCATTCCTGAAATTCATCTGGAACCAGAAAAGACCTAAAATAGCAAAGGCAATTCTGGGCAACAAAGGGAAGGCAGGAGGCATCACAAACCCCAACTTGAAACTATACTACAAGGCTACTGTGATAAAATCAGCATGGTACTGGAATCAAAACAGACCTGAAGATCAATGGAATAGACTAGAAGATACAGCCAGAACTACAAACACACTTAGCCACCTCATCTTTGACATAGGGGCCAAACATGTACATTGGAAGAAAGGCAGCCTCTTTAACAAATGGTGCTGGAAAAACTGGCTTTCTATATGCCATAAACTAAAACTAGATCCATGCTTTTCACCATGCACTAAAATAAAGTCAAAATGGATCAAAGATATGCATATTAAAACAGAGACACTAAACCTACTAGAAGACAGAGTAGGTAAAAACCTCAATGACATAGGAGTAGGCAGAGGGTTCATGAACAAAAATCAGATTGCACAGGAAACACTTCCCAGAATCAACACCTGGGATCTCATCCTACTAAAAAGTTTTTGCATGTCAAAGGAAATCTCCAACAGAGTGAAAAGAAAACCCACAAACTGGGAAAATATCATTGCCAATTGTCCATCAGACAAAGGACTTCTATCTAAAATATATAAAGAATTAAAAGAAATCAGGCCCCTAAAATTCAAGGATCCAATCCAAAAATGGGCATCTGAGATGAATACACACTTCTCAGAGAAAGAAATACAAATGGCAAATAAATATATGAAAAAATGTTCAACATCAATAGTCATTCGGGAAATGCAAATTAAAACAACGCTGAGATTCCATCTCACTCCAGAAAGAATGGTCAAGATTAAAAAATCAACCAACAACAAATGCTGGAGAGGCTGTGGGGAAAAAGGAACTCTTCTTCACTGTTGGTGGGAGTGTAGACTGGTGCAGCCACTGTGTAAGTCGGTGTGGAGATTCCCCAAGAAGCTAGGATTAGAGATCCCATTCAACCCAACTATCCCTCTTCTGGGCATTTTCCCAGAAGAATTGAAAACATCATACCACAGTGGTATCTGTGCACCCATGTTTATTACAACCCAATTTGTAATAGCCAGATCTTGGAAACAACCCAAGTGCCCATCAATCAAAGAATGGATAAAAAAGATGTGGTATTTTTATACAATGGAGTACTATTCAGCTATTAAGAAAGATTGCATTGAGACTTTTGTAAGTAAATGGTCATGACTTGAGACCATACTCATAAGTGAGATAAATCAAACCCACATGTGTAAATACCATATTGTCTCCCTAGTGTAAGAAATGGAAAAGTATATATGATCCAAAATCTATAATAAATACTATGTAAGCGTAAAAAACATCTCAAAGAGCAAAAGTAATTCTGAAGGGAAAAGGCGGAAAGAGAAAAGGGAGGAGGAAAAGATACAAACCTGTATATATGTATATGTAGCATAACTAAAATGAACACACTGCTGAATGTATTTGTTACTGAGAAAGAACAATTAATACTCATATGATTAGATCAATTTTACATGTCTATATCTGTTAATATAAGTAACCATTTTAAAGATAATGATACGCAATATTGCAACCATTGTTAAGTTTCTATCATCCAGTTTTGTAAACCCGCAATGTTACTGTTGTGCTTTTACTCTACTCGTTTGTTTGTCTCTTTTGCTTGTTGTCTTTGTTATATATGTCTTTTTTCCTTCACTTAAATAAAGCAAAATTTAAAAAAATTAAAAAAAAGAACTTGTCTCAAAATTAAATAAATTAATTAAAAAGGCAAGAGACATAGCTCACTGTGAGACCCTAGTGTCCATCATCAGTATCAGAAGCAAAATAAAGATGAGTAATTTTTTAATTTTTTTATATTAATGTTTAATTGGATTAATTTTAATATAGAAGTCACAGTTTTACAACTAAAATAATTTTAAATGAAAATGCATAAATTCTTAGAAATCTTCCAATATCTAACTAGTGAGGATGTAGTTCCATTTAATAATTTGGTGAATTATGATTCTTTATTGATCCTGGTCATCTTATTCTAATGCCCATTTCCATGAGTAGGGAGGGGAAAGATGATATTTGAAATAAATGTATGGTTTAGGTAGCCCATCAAACAGTCCCTCACTGGTGTCGGTGCTTCTACTTCTTCTTCTGATTTTCTTGATGGTTCATCACACCGTTCTAATGTGAGCAACTGTAGAAAGTTTCTCACATGATACTTAAGTCCTTCTAAGTTGGGATCCTTTGACTTCTACCCTGATTTTTAGCCTTTCCTTCTTGACTGCCTTTCTCTGGAAATGTAGAGGAGGCTAAGAAGACTGTAAGTGGTAGAGTCACATTTGAATAGTTTGCTCCCAGTTATTGGCTGTCCAATTTGCAACAGTGGATTTCTAGTTCTTTGTTGTAAGTTTTCAGTCAGAGTCAAAATTATACGAGGACAAAGAAAAACCTCAACATCCTATGACAATATAATTCCAACATTAAGAGATGAAAATGTGGCTTATTTATTCATCTTTCTTTTCTCTGTGAAACTTTATTAGTTGCGATTTTTCTATGCCCTTCAATCATTTAAGAGGTCCCAGTTATTATTACCAAAGCATTATGTTCTCATTGAATTTCATTTTTAATAATTATAATGTAGGTGAGTATTTCATTTTTAATTATCATAGATCAATTTTGGACCTAGCTTTCTTTTAAAATCTTGCCATTATA
>RJWM01046179.1:0-12436 GCA_004363535.1 Dasyprocta punctata
CCTTGTGCTCGCGTTGTAGCCCAAGCCGGCCTCGAACTCACAACGCTCCTCCTACCTCAGCCTCCCGAGTGCTGGGATTAAAGGCGTGCGCCACCACACCCGGCTTATGCTTTGGGTTTCTGAAATAAAGGAAACCATGGAATGTTTCACTGTCTATGTCTGATTTATTTCGCTTAGCATTTATGACGTGCTTCTCTTCTCTTCTGATTTTTTTTTTTTTTGTGTGTGTGTGTGTGTACCAGGGATGGAACTCACAACCTTGCGCCTGGCAGGCAGGTGCTTAGGCCATGGAGCTAAATCCCCAGCCCTATTTTTTTTTTTTTTAACCGGGGATTGAACTCACAACCTTGGGCCTGCCAGGCAGGTGCTTACACCACTGAGCTAAATCCCTGACACCAGCCCTATTTTTTGAGACAGGGTCTCACTATGCAGTTCAGGCTGGCCTTAAACTCACTTTGTAGCTCAGGCTGGTCTCGAACTCACAATGATCCTCCTGCCTCCGCCTCCTGAGTGCTGAGATTAAAGGCGTGCGCCGCCATGTCCGACTTCCCTTCTGATGTTTACAAATCACTCAAATTTATCCTTCTGATGACTGAGTAGGACTCCGCCGTATATATGTACCATTTTTTAAAATCCGTTATTCTGTCAGTGGACATACAGGCTGTTTCCAAGAGTTAACTCTTGTGAATTTGCTACTATAAACATGAATGTGCATGTATCACTGTAATATAATGTTTCCACTGTCATTTTACTCTGGGAACATTTTTATTTTGCTGATACCTTCTGGTATCCATTAATTATTCAGAAATGAATTTTTAATATCCATGTGTTTGTGTAATTTCTGTGGTTTCTTTTGCTGTTAATTTCTAGCTTCATTCCAGTATGATCCAGTTCAGTTCTTGTATTTATTTAGGCATGCTTTATGGCTTAACATATGGTCTGTTTTGGAAAAAGTGCTGTGTGACACTGAGGAAAATGTGTATTTTGTTGGATGAAACACTAGATCTTTGCTAAGTCCACTTGTTCAGTGTTATGGCTTAACTCTTGATATTTATGTTAATTTTTTCTGGTCTAATTGAGAGTGGGATGTTGAAGTATGATTGCTTTGGGATCTATCTCTTCATATATGTCCAGTAGTTTTTTTTTTTTTTTTTTTTTTCCGTGAAGTTGGGTGCACTGGCATTTGGTGCATAGATGTTTATAATTGTTATCTCTTGCTGTTGAATTGTTCCTTTGCCACTGTATAGTGGCCATCTTTGTCACTTTTGATCAGTTTTGGCTTGAAGTCTGCTATGTGTGCAAATAAGAAGGTACTCCTGCTTGCTTTTGAGCTCCGGTTGCATGGAGCATCATTTTCCATTCTTTCACCTTTAACTCTCTACACTTTTGAATGATGTGTGTTACCTGGAAGGAGTATATAGATGCATTTTGTTTTTTGAGCCAATCTGCCAGTCTGTTTTTTGGCTGAGGAGTTAAGACTCTTGACATTCAGAGTTATTATTATAAGGTGCTTATTGAATCCTATCATTACATTAGTTTTCCAGTGCTTTGTTTGCTTTGTTTTATTTTATTTTTCCTTTTGTTTGACTTCGCTCCCAGTTAGTTATATACTTTCCTTTGGTCTGTTTGGTACTGGTGGCCTCCCTGTGTCTGTCTAGAATTCCCTTTAGTTTTCTGTAATGCTGATTTAGCAATTATGTATTTCTTTAGCATTTATCATGGAAAGTTTTATTTAGTTTTGAAAGCTGATTTTGTAGGATATAGGAATCTGAGTGGGCATTTGTTTTCTTTTAGGGCTTGAAAAACTTTGCTTCCGGCTCTCTTGACCTTTAAGGTTTATGCTGAGAAAACACTAACTGATAGACTCGCCTTTATAAGTAACTTTGCAGCTTTTCTCTAACAGCTTTTGATAGTCTCTCCTATTGAATTTCTGGAATTTTGATTATGATGTGTCATGGAGAAATTCTTTTCTGGTTGTGACTATTTGGGGTCCTATATGTCTCTTGCACTTGAATATTGAATTATTTCCTTAGAGTTGGAAGGTTTTCTGCTATGATTTCAGCAATTGAATTTTTTTTTTAACCTTTGAAGTCATCTTCTAAATGTTCGTTTATTCTGGAAAGGTTGGAATCTTTTGAGGAAGTTCGTGTCTTTTGGATCATGTAGTAGCTGTTGGATGTGTGTGGGGTATCTTGTCATTTTGAAGGTATCATTGAAGTACAGTCTACTAAAAAAAAAGAAGAAGAAAAAAAATACAGTCTACTAGATCCACCTTGTCTTCTGTTTCTGATTCTCTGTCATCATATTGGTTGAACTGGGGTCAGAGATACAGCTCAGCAGCCCAGCGCCTGCCTGGCAAGTATGAGGTCCTGAGTTTGATTCCCGATACCAAAAAATAAAAATAAAAAAAGAATTCCTATATTGGTTGAATCTGCTAGAATCCTATATCTTGTGTTTCTGCTTGCTTTCTTTTCCTAATTTCTATTTCTTTACCAAACTGGTTATGCATGTCTTGTATTGTTTAACCCAATCAGTTTATTGTTTTTGTTTCTTGAAGCTTGTCAAGCATTTTATTAGTAAAATCATTTTACCTGTTTACTAAAATTCTCTTTAAGCTCGCTAAACTTCTTCTGAAATTGCATGTGTGTGTGTCCTTTGAGCTTTTCAAACATTCTGACAATGTGGTTTTTGAGTTATTTGCCTGTGTTTTCCACTACTTCGGTATCCATGAGATTAGTGCTTGAGGGGCTGAGAGTTTTTGGAGGCATCTTATTGCCTTGCTTTCTTATATTTCTATTGTTTTTATGCTGCAGGTTGAAGAACAGGGTAAAAAAACTGTGCCTACAGTGTAGATCTCTTTAACTATAATCTGTCTCCCTGTGATGTGTCCTTGTGTGGGGCTATGTCTTGGTGTTTATACCCCTCTTCATCCTACTCAGTGTAATAGTTGAGAGTCTTCTGGACACGTGCTCTCCAGTACCACAGACACAGGAGAAAACAAACTGCAGTAATTTTTTTTTCTTGACTTTTTGAGACAGTCTCGCTTTGTAGTACAAGCTGGTCTTGAACTTACTATGTAGCCCAGGCTGGTCTTGAACTAGCAGTGTTCCTCCTGCCTCAGAACTGCAGTAATGTTGATGACACAAGGACAAACTAGATATTGGCATACAGTAAAAACCAATTGACAGAAACAACTATGCCACCATTGGTGAAATCAGAGTAATGATAAGAGTTGGAGACAAATCAGAGAAGCAATAAAAGCTACAGCTATACTTCCCTTATCAATAGAAAAGAGACCTGTAATAATGTAGACAGAACCAAAGACAAACCAGATACTGACATACAATAATTATCTACTAAATGCAACAACTGTACCATTAATAATAGAAAGGAATTCAGTAGTAGTAGCATTTAGTCAACTAAATATCTAAAAAATTAATAAGGCTTAATAGTAATAATAGAGGCAGTGGGGAAAGGGCAAAATGAACGAAGTAAAATTGAAAAAAGAGAAGGAGAAAGAGAGAAATGTAAAATAAAGAATCCAGTCAGGCATGGTGTCACACACCTGTACTCCCAGCACTTGGGAGGCTGAGGCAGAAGAACTGCTGTGAGTTTGAGGCCAGCCTGGGCTACATAGTGAGTTAGAGGACAGCTTGAACTGCATAGTGAGACCTTGTCTCAAAAAAAAAAAAAAGTAGAATAAACTAGAAGTAACAGAAAAAAGGAAATGAAAATTAGGAAAAGAACGAAACAGAGAGCAAAGAAAGGGGAAAAAAATTCCTCCGTGTGGATGAGTGTTTTATTTCTGGCGCCTGTGGTCTCATAATGCACAGGTATACAAGAGGGACTGCAGGTATAGGAGAGGGACTGTGAATCACAGCTGGGGCCTCTTTTGTTTCCTGCTCCACCATTCCTGCCCGGCAGGGTCAGTCAGTGGTATGGTGTCTGCCTTAGGGCTGTCCCAGCAGCTGTAACCCTCAGTACACACAGCTCATTTCTGTTTCTGCCTGACCTTACAGCCTGTGGGCTTATGAGGCACCCCCTTGCTCCAGATGGCCCCGTGCCCATGCACCTCGGGATGTGTTCACAGCCCCAAGCAGTGGGGAAAGCAGGCAGCTCACCAAGATACCTGTGCTGGGTGGAACAGGGAGCTTCAAGGGGTCTGCTGGATCTAGTGCCACAGCACTTTCAGACCCAGCCCTTTCAGAAAACCGCATACAACCGGCCTGGCTTCTCTCAGAGAGTGAGAGCGCTGTGTCTATCCTGGCCTGTAGAGGTATGCATGTGTGACCGTGACCAGCCTGCTCCCTCTCTGAGACCGTGTCTTGTGGCTGTCTTGTACCCAGACACTGTTGTAGGTGACCACAAAAACCCTGAAGGGTATCTTCTGATTCCTGGAGTAGCTCAATCTTAAACAGGTAGCTCCTGATAAATCAGCTCCCAAGTACAGCGTGTACTACAGTGGATTTCTCCTCCAGCCCTCGCTGGCTATGTGGAAGGAGTTACTTTCAGAGTAAAACCCCACACTGTATTTGCAGTTTAGCATAACTGGGCTTTTCTTGGGGCTAGACTGCCAGCCCATTGTTTCTCCTGGGCTGCCGACCTCCCAGGCTTCCCTCGAGTGTGTGGAGACAGAGCTCCAAACCACTTAGTCCTTTTCTTTGTGTCCTCTTTTTTCGTTTCTGTAGTTCTCCGTGGTTTCCAGCTTTCCCATTGGCTCTTTCGTGATTCTTGGAGCTCTTTTTTTTCTTCTTTGCTAAGTTGTTTTCCAGGCATCTGGATTCCAGGTTCTGAAGAGGCTGTGCTCTGCTGCGGACCTTCATGCTGCCATTTTGCCTTAGTGTGTTTGCACTTTGTGCTTATTTATTTTCTTCAGATAAGTTCTTAGAAGTAGAGTTATGGAATTAAAAGACATACGCATATCAAAAGTTGTGTAATATAGGGGTGGGGATGTTGCTCAGTGGTAGAATGCTTGCCTAGCACATGTGAAACTGTGTATGTGATTCCCAGCACCACACATGGGAGAAATTTTTAAAAATCATTTAGAAGTTGTGTTATGACTCTCACTTGAAAACACTAGTTAATCGCCCATTTGTTTAAACAGAGATACACCTTCCACTTTGTTTGTTTGTTTTCTGCAGTACTAGGATAGTACCAGGGTTGCCCTACTGATGAGTCACATCCCTAACCCCACCCCACCCCCATTTTTAATATACATATGATTCTGAGATACGGTCTTACTGTGTAGCCCAGGCTGGCCTAAGCTTGAAATTCTCCTGCCTCATCCTCTCAAGTGGACACTCTCCATTTTCTAAATAATTTCTATTTTTGGCTAGGGATATAGCTCAGCAGCATAAGTTCTTGCCTGGCAACTACAAAGTCCTGAGTTCGATTCCCAATAATAATGTTTTTAAAGGATGACATTGAAGATTCAGTTGTATTTACTTTTTGTTTCCAGATATATTGTGTTCATCACTGAAAAACATTTGATAAAAAACAGTCCTCAAAGCTGGGCATGGAGGTGCATACCTGTAATCCCAGCACTAAAGAGGGTAAGGCAGGAGGATCACCTCAAGTTCAAGGCCAGCCTGGGCTACAAAGTGAGTTCAAGGACAACCTGAACTACATAGTGAAACACTGTCTCAAAAAAGAAAAATGAAAAAAAAAAACAGTCCTCAGAGTGACATTTCTTTTCTCCCCATTTTATTTTGTTTCATATCCACAAAGATCTACAGGCTTCTGTGTTAGACATTTCTGACTGTTGCTCTCTAAAAATAACCTCTTTTTAAACCATGGAGATAAAGAAATTCTGTTGTTTTGGAAATTAGACTAGGAAAGAAATAATTAGAACCAAATTTACTAGTTTTCTAATAACTAGTGTAAACTGTGAGTGTATTTTCCTTTGAAGTAGATTGTATTAGAGTAACATTAACTATTTTACCATGTTGGGCAGAGTAGTGGACTCCTGTAATCTCATCACTTGGGGCTGAGGCAAGAGGATCACTGCAAAGTCAAAGCCAATGAGGCCAACCTAAGCTAAGTAGTGTGCCACAGCAACTATAGTAAACATCCTTTTGACAGAGACTACAGTGTTGCATGCCTTTGTAGGTGAAAATGTCTAATGAAAGACTTGCTCTTTCTAAGGGAAGAAGGCTAGCTTTTTTATAGCTAACAAGGCATACGTATGTCAGCTTCCTGCTCTGCTGCTGTCCACACTGCTTATCCTCAGTCTTCAAGTCACTGCCATTCTGATTAACGATGATATCTAATACATTTAGTAATCTTATTTCTGTATACTTAATCCTTTAATCTATTTGCAAAGGGCACATTTTCAGAGCTATTTCTGTCTGTGGTTCTCTGCATCACCAATTCCTAAAATGCCAGAGAAGTGCATTTGGGGGAGGGTATTTTACTTTCCCACAAAGCTTGTTATATGGACAAGATAATTTGATGTCACTGAATTGTGAGACAGCTACTGAGAAGGATGGCTCTATGTATAGTGCTGCAGAAATAAATTAGATGCCATTCTATGCTGTGGACATGTCCTGTCTCTGATAACTATTTTCTGTTATCAGTTAGTTATATATGGATATTTTTATTCAGATCTGCCCTGAATACTGTTAATTGCTTTGAATTGTAAGATAGCCTACTTATTGACCCATATTATTTGTAGCAATCATTAAAAATAGAAAGGGAGATAGTAAGCAACAATCAAACCCCTTACAGTGAATTCCATAAGGCATTTTCATTATAATAAATTAATTGCTTTAAATTAAATTAATTGCTTTAAATTGCATTCCCAGAAACTGGAGGCTTAGGGACAGATTCAAGAACATGCCTGTTTTTGGAGTTTAGGAACACTTAAAGCAAGTTTAACACCTTCCCTACTCAGAGGGTGCTGCTCATTCTGCTATGATTTTCCTGGAATAATGCACAAGAAATTTAGGATGGAAAGGCGTGGCAGACTTGACTTGTTAGGATTTGCTTTCTTTTTAGTTTTTTGAGACAGGGTCTCACTGTATAGCCCAGGCTGGCCTTTAACTCAAATGGATCCTCCTGCCTTAGCCTCCTGAGTGCTGGGATTATAGGGATGCACCACCACACCCTGCTAAGGAGTCACTTTGACTGGCATCTGTCGTTGGTTAAAACATCCTCCTAGCAGTCTCTTCTCTATAAGATTTTTTTTTTTTTACTTTCTCAAGAGGTCTTTACTTACTCATTAGAGGTCTTGGAAGAACCAAACCATGTATATTTATTTAGTACCTTCTCTGTTTCATCAGTAATTCGTGAACCAGGTGTGGTGGTAATGACAGTAATGCTAGCACTCCAGAGACTGAGGCAGGTGGATCACTGTCAGTTCAAGGCCAACCTGGACTACACAGTGAGACCCCGTCTACAGCATGCCCTGTGCATAGTTAGGTGGACATACAAGAGGTGGTCAGAATATATAGTGAGTGTTTAAATTTTAAAAATTTACTAAATAAAAGATACATTATCATGAATCCCCCTCAAAATACTGCCCCTTGTTTGAGCACCCTTAACACATCGTTCTTGGCAGCTCTTGAAGTCCTCTTCTGTGTCTTTTGTTCCACCATCATGAGTCTTGAATCGATTCAAAATGTTTAGCTTTCATGGTTATTTGGACTCCTGGAAAGGACTGGAAACCATACAGTGCCAGGTCCAGTGAATGATGGGTGGAGGACACACCGTAACCTGTTTGACAAAATTGATGTACACATTTTCAATCACTTTAGAACATTGAGGCAACCACAAAAAGACACTCAACAAAAGAGGACTTCAGAACTGTTTCAGAAGGTGACAAGAATAATGGGGTGGGGGTAGGTATGTTTGGTGTGTTCAAAGTGAGAGGGATTATTTTGGGGGGGATTCGTGGCCATGTATCTTTTACTGTATAAAATTTTTTTAAAATTTGGCCACCATCAGAAGACTTGCCTCTGTGTGCCCACCACCATTCTGGACACTTGCTTCCTGCAGGGAGAAACAGCCGGACCCTCCCCTGTGTGTACACTGCCATCAGGAAGCTTCCCTCAAGTAACCAGTGTGGACAGGTGGAAACAGCCAGATATGCCATGTGCACCCACAGGCCATCAGAGACGCTTGCTTCTTGTGGCAGCCCGCGTGGGCCAGGAGACCCACAAACACGCCCCTGTGTGCCTGCCCCTTCGGGGAAGTCCCCATGTAGCCACGCAAGCTGAAAGAAGCAGCAGCCCTGCCAGCATGCACCAGTGGCCATTGGGGAAGCCTCAGTGTAGCTACACAGGTCTGGAGAAGCTTGTCCCATGCCCATTGCCTCCCTGGGAACCTGGGTTCAGAGAAACCCAGGTGCCTGGCCTGTTCCCCTACACTGTGGAGGGGCAGCCAATGTAAAAAGTGCCTGGGAACTGGCTTGTTGGGAGGAACCCAGGAGAATGTCAAGACAAAGGAGCAAAAGGCAATCTCAGACCTCCGGCCCACACAGAACAAGTCTGGGAGATAAAGATATGGAAGAAAATGGGAGTCACACACCTGAAATCTCTGAAAGGATAGCAACTGAAGTAAAGAAACAACTTCATGAGGCTGTAAAAGTAATCAAATCTGAAATAATATCACAGGTAAAAGAAGAAATCACAAACATAATGAAAGAATTGCTGAGCACATCTAAAGAAGACATAGATAAAAAAAGAAACGCATAGGAAAATGATGGAAACCTTGAATAAACAGTATAGGAAGGAATTACAATGCATGAAGCAGATTCAAAAGAGACATCCAGGAAATTAAAAACTCCACTGAAAGCTGGCAAAACCACTTGAAAGAGACTGAAGATAAGCTTTCAGACCTTGAAGGCAGGAAGGCAGCTAGTGATTATGAAAGAAAAGATCTCTTAAAAATAACAAGGAACCAGGAAATAATCAGTGACTGCAAGATGATGCAAAGAAAAATAATTTAAGTGTGATAGGTGTCAGCAAAAAAGCTGGGGTCAACACAGATGACTTAAAAATCCTGTTTACAGAAGCAATAGCTAGCTGAAAACTTCCCAAACATGGGAAAAAGACCTGGCATACAGATTTGCCAGCCATATAGAACTCCAACTAGTCATAACCAAAATAAATCTACACCCAGACATACAGTAATCAAAATCCCAGAAATTTAGCACAAGAACAGAGTATTAAAGGCTGCAAGAGAATAGAAATAGATCACCTATAAAGGAAGACCCATCAGAATCACAGCAGACTTGTCAATACAAGCCATCAAGTCAAGAAGAGCTTGGAGTAAAGTGTTTCAAATCCTGAAAGAAACAGCTTCCAACCCAGATTGATGTACCCTGCAAAACTATCTTTCAAAATTGATGGAAAAATAAGATACTTCCATGATAAAGAACAACTGAAGGAATTTATGACCACCAAACCACCCCTACAAAGAAAACTGAAAGATATTCTAGAGATAAAGATGACCACAGTTCCAGGAATAGCAGCAGAGGAGGATCACCAAACAGGGCAGGCAGTTGAACCAAGGGAAAAAGCAGGGGGCCAACAGCAGGAGGATAGCATGGCAGAGACAAGTCAATGCATGCTGCTTGTAGCCATTAATATAGATGGCCTCAATTCATCAATAAAAAGAAACACACTTAGACTGAAAGTCAAAGACTGAAAGTCAAAGAGAAACAATGTTCCATGTGAAGGAGATCAGAAAAAAGCAGGGCTAGCTTGCCCATCATCCACAGAGTGGATAAGAAAGATACGGTATTTTCCTACAGAGAAAAGTTACTCAGCTATAAAGAAGTATAATCTTGAGACTCTTGTAGGTAAATGGATGCAACTTGAGATCTCACTCATGGGTGAAATGATTCAGGCTCACATGGGTGAACATGGTATTATCTCCTAGTGTGAAAAACTGAAGGAGTTAGTGGAATCCAAAATGTGTAGTAGATATTATGAAAGTGATAGAGGAGGAGGCATCTAAATGGGGAAGATGGTAACCATTGTTAATTTCCTATTACCTTGTTTTGAATTCCTGTGTTTTCATAGTTTTTGTTCGGTTTGGTTTTATTCTGTCTTGTTCTGTTCGATTTTACTGTGTCTGATGGTATGGGCAGCTGTTTTGAAGATAACAGAATATATTATGGTAGCTATTGTTGATTTCCTGTGATCTTGTTTTGAAGTCCTGTAATGCTTTCATTCTTTTGTTTTGATTGGTTTTGTTTTGTTTTGTTTGATTTTATTATGTCTGATGGTATGGACAGCTATTTTAAAGAAAACAAGAGACATTATGGTACCCATTGTTGATTTCCTATTTTGTTTTGAAGTTCTGTATCACCTTCATTGTTCTGTTCTGATTAGCTTTACTCTGTTTGGTTTGGTTTGGTTTTAGTCTCTTTAAAATTAAAAAAACTTTTTTTTAACTTTTAAGAATTCACTGTTTTTTGATTGCAGCTTATAAAACTTTAGCAACTTTATTATTATGTGTTAAGTTCTTTTTTAAAATGACTGTTCCTTTCTTATAGTGGCTATCACTCAAACCTTTGCCCTAAGTGGTTTGCTTTTTGTGACTGGATATGGTGGTATACACCTGTAATCCCAGCACTTTGGAGGCTGAGGCAGGAGGATTGCTATGAGTTCAAGGCCAGCATGTACTGCATAGTGAGATCCTGTCTCAATCAATTAATCAATAAAGTTTATGTGTGGAAATTGGGATTATATTTGGCTGCTCTGAGTAGGAAATTCAAAGTGGTTATTCTACACAATGGTTTATTCTATTCTATAAAAGAAGTCTGAAAGTAGGTTCTCCAAGTGTGCTATGGTAACTTTATGAAATCATCAAAAACCCATGGTGGTTAGCTCAATGGGTTAAGCACTTGTCTGGTAAGTGCAAGGACGTGAGTTTGATTCCTGGTACCAACAAAGCAAAACAAGACCGTGGTGTCTGGGCATGGTGGTGCACACCTGTGATCCCAGCACTTGGGAGGCTGAGGCAGGAGAATCACTGTGAGTTTGAGGCCAACCTGGGCTACAAAAAAAAACAAAGTTACACAAACAGACCCGGCTGGGGATGTAGCTCAGTGGCACAGCGCCTGCCTGGCAAGTGAGAGACCTTGAGATTGATTGCTGGTACCAAAAATAAATGAACAAACAAACAACCAAGACCATGATGAGTCCATGATGAAATCCTTTCTTTGGCTCTGTTATTTTAACCCTTACCTTGCATCCGTGAGGCCACTTTGTGGTCCTTGATGACTGCTGGAACCTCAGTTCCCATATCTGAGGCTAAAAGGAGTGGTAGAAGGGTCTCCTCAGAGCTGTTTTCTTTATAAACAGCCTTCTGCATTGGGCAGCTGAGCAAACACCCTAGAGAAACAATTTAAAGAAGGAAAGGTTGATCTTGCTCACGTTCTAGTCCATGGCCGATTGGCCGCATTACTTTGTGTCCTGTGGTGAGGCAGAAGGGTGTACCGAAGAAAAGGTGCTCCCTGCTCCTGCAGCTGGAAGCAGAGGGTGAGAAAGAGCCAAAAAGGAAGGGACCTGGGCCTCAGTAGAGTCCCCAAGGTCACATTGTCATGCCCCACTCCTGCCAACTGGGACCCCCCTCCCATTTCTGTCGCCCCTTGGTAGGGCCAACACTCCAACCTGGAGGATGACATTAAAGCCCTCAGGATCCAGTTATTTTCTCAGCCCCACCTCTGAGCATTGTTGCAGGAGGGGATCAAACCCTCGATGCATGGGGCTTTGGGGGAACACTCCACGTTAAAACCATAACAGCTGCCCAGAAATCCTTTACACTCACTCACACCTCACTGTACCGAGTTTAGCTGCATGGCCACACCGGACTAGAAGGGAGGCTGAGGAGCAGACCCTGTGTTCTGGCTGAGTTCATGGCAATAGTCATACATTTGAGTTTCTGTTACCAGTGAGGAATGGAAGAATGAGTATTGAGTGGTGTAGCCTTTGATCTCTGTCACAGTCTTTTTTTAATGAGAGGAATAATCAAGCATATACTACCATGATAATGGGTTAAAAACTTGGATATTTTTCTTTTTGTGTTTTTGAGGCAGGGTCTCACTACGCAATTCAGGTTGTCTCTAACTCACTTTGTAGCCCAGGCTGGTCTTGAACTTGCAAGCATCCTCCTGCCTCAGCCTCCCAAGTGCTGGGATTATAGGCATGTGCCACCACATCTGGTTTTGGAGATATTTTTGTCTTAGACTGACCTCTTCACTATAAAGGAATTATTTTAAAGGAGTTTGAAATACATTGATTTCACTTAATTGCCAAATATTTTGAGTGTAGCTAAGCTTTTGGTCATGCCTTTTTGTTGTTGGTTTGGTTTATTTTGTTTTTTCGAGAGAATCTTGCTTTGTAGTATATAGACTGACCTTAAACTCACTATGTAGCTCAAATTGGCCTTGAACTCACAGTGTTCCTCCTGCCTCAGCCCCCACACC
>RJWM01046180.1:0-12438 GCA_004363535.1 Dasyprocta punctata
GCTCACCCCAAGGGGAGAGGCCGAGGGGAGAAGTTGGTCTATGCGCGGGGTCCACTTAGGGGCGGTCCTCTCAGTGCACAGGGGCGGCAGGGGGGTGGGGGGACCCAGGGGGCGGGGCTCCTGCTCACCGGCGCGGATTGCTCTGCTCTCCTAGCGACTGCTGCGTGGCCCTCAAGTAGCTCTGGCGCCGCGCTGCGGTCTTGGGTGAAGGCTTGGGGCTGCCGCCGGACTCGTCGCTGTCCTCGTCACCCATGGCCTTGATGTAGCTGCCGCTGCGCATGCGCCGACACGGGATGGGCCCCTCGGCCGCGCCCTCCCCGTCTCGAGGGGACAGCAGCGTGGTGCTCCACTCCCCGCCGCCGCCGGGGACCTGGGGATGAGGGGCAGCACTCAGCGAGGGGGCAGGGGCGGGGGTAGCCCGGTCTGGCTCATCACCTGGGAAGTGAGTTTTGAAGGACTGTTTCACACCTCCAGAGGAGCCCGGCCTTCCATGCTGTCGTTGAAACCACGTTGCGCAGAGCAGAGGCTGGACCAGGAGGGCTCCCCAGGTTCCAGAACCGGCTGTGCCACAGCTTTTCTGTGTGGCCTTAAGCAAGTCCCTGGCCCTCTCTGCCAGATTTCTCCACAGGTCAAGGCTGGGACGGCACCCAGCCCTGTGGCCACAGTGGGCTTCACAGCAGCCACACTTGCTGAATGCTCACCTTCCCCTCACTTCACTTGTGCCACCCGGGGGACGGCTAATGGCCCCACTGCACAGATGAGAACACCAGGCCTGAGGGAGGGAGGCCACTTGCAGAGACAGGCCTCCAGACCAGGAACAGGAGCCTGACTTTAAAACGGGAGTGGAAGCTAGGCGTGGTGGTGCACACCTTTAATCCCAGCACTGGGGAGGCTGAGGTAGGAGGAGCGCTGTTGAGTTCGAGGCCGGCTTGGGCTACAACACGAGTGGCAAGGCCGGCCTGAGCTACATAGTGCGACCCTGTCTCAAAAAGCTAGGGCCAGGTGTTTGGCTCAGTGGCTTAAGAACCTGCCTGGCAGGCGCAAGGTTGTGAGTTCGGTCCCCAGTACCGGGGTGGGGGGGATGTGAGTGGAAGTCTGTGGCACATCAGCATGGGGGGCAGGGTCTCAGAGTCAATCGTTTTTGTCCCAGGCTAGGGATATATATCTCAATGGCACAGCACCTGTCTGTCAAATGCAAGGTCATGAATTTGATTCCTGGTATCAAAAAAAAAAAAAAAAATTTTGGCCCCACAGATGGGGAAACTGAGGTACAGAGAGCAAAGGGGTTTGCTTGAATGAGGCAACCGCATAGTGAGGTGGAAAAAGGCTGTTTTCCCATGTGAGCTGCAGGCATCCCCTCCATGGAATGGGGCTGTGACAATGGCAAGTGAGGTTACAGCTGTGAGGGCAGCTCTAGTCATCCTGGTTCTCAGTAGTTATGGTGATAGTAATCAGCTGAGGGGACCTCCCCAGCCCTTTTAAAGCCTGGCATTGCCAGCTGCTCTGGTGTAGTGCACACAGTCTATACTCTTGTGTCACTTAACACACATGGTTATGTATATATGGTAAAGGGTCACTCCGTGAAAAATAAATACACACAGCTCAACACTTAAGATTCTTCAGAACCTCTAGGCACAGAATGAACATACCTTATTGAATATGCAAATTTCAACCCACAGAAAACAAGCACACCATTCCCCCTCCAAGCCCCTTGGCAAGTACCCCCAGTGTGGCACACACCTCCCTAAAGATGCACACTGGCAGCCACTTCATCACGTGCAACCCCTCACTGTGTACACAACATGTATCCAGAACACACTTCCTTTAGCACTACATAACCTCCTTACATTCATACCAGCAACCATTGCACTTGGACATACATCTCATCATACACCCACCTAGACACACTCCGTGGACACTCCAGGGTGGCACATTTCACCACAGATGCCCAAGTGCACGTGTTCCAGCATGGGTACACAGCAAACCTTGCACTCCCTGACTGGCATGCCCACACAAGCACCACTTCTTTCTGCATCCTCCGAATGCCAGTGGTCACTTCCTGCTGTCTCTGGGGCTTGAGCCTTCCCATAACATCCCCAGGTGACTGCCCAGTCAGTCATCAGGGCCTGCAAATTCTACCTCCCAAGCCACTAGCTGGTCTGTCTCCACTACCTTACTGTCCTTGGGAACAGGCCCTGCTCAGAACATGCTGACAGTCCACCTGCTCATTCCCTGTCACCAAGCAGGCAGCACAAGCCCCAGGGGCTGCAGGCTTCTTTCCTTGGAGAGGAGGTATTTCCACCTGATCAGACCCAGCCACACTTTGGAGAGAGAGGCAGGTCGCACACCACCCTCCCTAGTGTTTCTGAACTAAGGAAGCAGATTGAGAGCCACAAAAACCCTAAATACAAAAAAGTTGCCTATATTTCTATTTCTTTCTATTGGGAAAAACAGGAGCTTCCCCCATAGTCTTACTATCTCAGGAGTTTTATATAGAATGATAAGAACTCAGGCTTTGTCAGACCTTGAAGTTCCTCTCCTTCAACATGCATGTTATGTGGGTACCTAAGGTCCAGCCAGCCTGTGCTCATATACCCCTGGGACGAGGCCTTCACTCCCTGCAGATGCAGCTCCTTCCATCTGCAACCTGCTTCCTGTGACTTCCAACCCCAGCTATCCAGTTCACAGCCTCTTGCCTTGCCCTTGAGAACCGCAGGTCCACACAGCAGCAGTGATGCCTCTGAGCCTTTTGCCACTTTCAGGCTGTATGGCCTTGGTGCATAATAAGCACTTCAATAAACATTAGCAAAAGCAAGAAGCAAGTTCTTCCTGAGCCCAATCAGGGCCTCTAGAGTTGGTGGCCCTTGGTGCTGCTCCCCATCCCATTCTGTCCCACTGCCCCACTGTTTGTTCCTGTGTCTTTCTCTCCCAGTATCCTGATCATTGGGACTGTGTCTTCTTTATTTTTAGCTCTGTACACTCAATTATCCATCTGTCCATCTACTCCCACATTTCCTGAGTACTTCCTCTATGCCGGACCCTGTGCTGGGCCTTGGGGAACACATGGTTGCATCAGATGTGGTCCCTCTCTTCAAGAAGCTGCCAATATGGTGCGGGTGGCAGGTAGGAGGCTGACAATTAGAACTGCCATGCATTGGTCCTCTGAAGCGAGTGGATGGCACAGCTTCCAGCTTTTCCTTCTAAAGGGCAGGGGCATATTTTAGTCCCTTCTCAGGGCTGGGCTCAGAAGGGTCCTCATCAACAATCTGTTGACAGCATGATCAGTGGAGTGAGTCCTTATTAGTAGGTGCCACCAACCACCCATTTCAGAACTGAACAAATAGGACACCAGGATGAAGCTACTTCCCACATGAATCTGTGATAGTGAGACCTAAAATCCAGGGCAGCTTCTCCACCAGCCCTCATCCCATCCGACCTTGAGGACACTCACCTGCAGGTAATGGTAGGCTAGACCCTGGTGGCAGGACTTGGATTTTAGTAGGCTCTTGTCCAAGGTGGCTGAGGTCTTCTGGCAGACCTCATGCGCGTGGCTGAGGGTCAGAGTGGACCAGGAGCCCCGTTTGACATAGTTGTTGTCCGTGCCCACCCCAAGGCTGGGGCAGGCAGCTGGGGGCGCAGGTGGGGGTGGAGGGGCAGTCAGCTCAGTGGTGTTGTTCTTGGTGGCTTTGAGCATATGCCCGCTGATGGTGTTGTAGGCGTGCATGAAGTAGCGCGGCTGGCTGCGTTCCGCCTGCCGGCCTAGAGTCATCAGCCCAGAGGCTGGGCCGCTGCTGCGAAAGGCACCACCCTCACCATCCAAGTTGTCATCGGAACTCCACCAGCCTGAGATGTTAGAGCGGCTGCGCCGTTTGGGCTCCCCAGCCTTGGCCCGTTCCTTACTTTTGGCCCTGCGGCCCTTGCCGTCCTCCATGCCACCTTTCTTGCCGCCATTACTCCCGACCTTGCCTGCTGTGCCCTCCAGTGAGGGTGCCTTTGTGAAGAAGAGTCGCTGGACAGAGTGGACCAAGTGGCGGATGCGGCCAGGGCTCTCACCACGGGCCTTGGCCTCACCACGGGGGAACTGGAGGGTGCTGAAGCCATCACGGTGGATGGGCAGCTGCTTCTCAAACTGGTCCAGGAGGTTGGCAGGCAGCCGGTTGATCTTGGTGGCCTGGGCATGGCTGGGGAAGGGGCTCTCCTCTGGCACCTCAAAGTGGGAGTTGTAGTGGATGCGGGGGAAGGTGCTACTGGGCGGTGGCAGCTGATTGTTGAGCGGGAAGAGGCCGTCGCCTGGCAGGGTGTTCTGTCCTGGGAAGCGGGCCTCGCGAGTGAAGGCCTCTGTGGGTGACAGTAGGTAGGGGTTGTGGTCAGGTCCTGCAAACAGGGGCTCGTGAGGTGGGTCCAGGCTGTCAGAGAGGTGGCGGGGGCGGCTATCGCCGAGGCCTTTCATGATCCCGGCCCGTGGGCAGGGGCCGTTGCCCTAGCAGGGCTCCCGGGTCAGGTCTCCCGGGCAGCAGCTATCCTGAGGAGAGAACACAGAGCAATCAGCTGGACTTGGAGAGGACAGGGTGCCAGGAAGGTCAGACCTTAAGGTTGGGAAGATCTCTGAAGTCAAGGAGTCACCCTTGCCATTGTGGAGTCAAGGACAAGGGCACACACACAGAGGCCTACATCTTGTAGGCAGAAGTAGAAGTTCCAACTCAAGCCAGCCCACTGTTAGACACAGCATGCTCTACCCTCCCGACTTAATGGCTAGACCATCATAGTAACCTGGACAGCCAGGTCAGATCAGTCTCAGCCTCCTTCAAATTCTGTAGTGGAATGTGTAGTGGGAGCTACCCACTCCCGTTCTCTTTCCCTCACCACTAGAAGTCACACACACAAATGTACCCTACTCATACATTCAAGCTCTGTCCACAAACCCAGACAGACACCTCTTGGGTCCCAGGCATGGTCTTCTGGTAGCACTGGTCTCCCATGGGAGGACCCCTGAAAGTAGGCTTGGGGCTTTCTGGACAGGAACTCCCAGGGACCCCAGTATCCAGAGTGTGGTCTACAAGAGGGCATGTGAGCCTCTACTGAGCATGTCCCTTGATCCCTTGAATCTTTCTTTCCTTATGGGGAAGACATAGCTTTTAGAAAGCCAGAGAGTAGGATCTAGCAGGGCCCTATCTTACCTGTGTCTCAGGGCAGTGTTGTCCAATGCTGCTTTAGCAGAAGAATCCTTACGTCAAGTGTAAACCCTTCTAAAAACCCACTCTGTCCCACACCAAATGTCTACTAGGCGAGGCCTCTGGTAGATCCTGGGGGTCAGTGAGGTTGAAGAGGTCAATAAGCCCACAGGCTCATGATTCTTACTGGGATGAAGCAATGAGAGCCTGGAACAGAGTTCTCAGAGTGGAGAACAGAGACACCTTCTTGGGACTAGGTGGGCAGAGCTCCTGCTCAGAGTTCTCCCAGGGCTTGGTCTGGCCTGTGCTTGGTGTGCAGAGAGTCAGCAAGGAGCAGTGCTGGCTGCAGCACAGCAGGGGAGTGGGCGCTCCCTGAGGGCCTGGGCCAGCCTGAAGGTTGCAGCTGAAGCCAAGCATGGTAGGCCCCAAAGATGCCCATGTCCTCCCAGTTCAAAGGAACTTTGCAGATGTGGTTACTTTCCAGATGTGATTAAGTTAAGAACCTAGAAATGGGGAGATTACTACAGATTATCTGACTGGGCACAATTAACCACATTGGTCCTTATAAGAGGAAAATATGTGGGTAAGAGAGGATGTGGCAATGGAAACACAGGCCACAGTGATGGCGGGTCATGAGCCAGGGAATGCAGACAGCCTTTAGAAGCTGGCAGTGGCAAGGAGAGGAGTTTCCTCTAGAGCCTCTAGGAGGAAAGCAGCCCTACAACCCACAGGGTCAAGGCTTCTGACTTCTAGAACTGTAAGAAGTTCCAGTCATATGGCCTCCTGGGGGCAAGAGGGTCAGCTGGAGGAACAAACAGCATAGCGCCACCCAGAGCCAGGCCTCAAACCCAGATCTGCAAAAAAGGGGACAGTGTTGGGGTTGGGGCAGAGGGTGGGAAGGATGGGACAACACACGGAGATGTCACAGCAGAGTGGGCATTCACAAGGCCCAACGTGGTCGAGTTTCTATCTGCATCTCCAGCCCCACCCCACCTTTTGCTCCCCATCTGTCCCTTAAGCTCATCACCCTACTGGGTTTTCTTCATAGTTCTCATTGCTCTTGGTAATTCTCACATTCGGTTGTTTGTTAGCTTAGTGACTGTTGTTGGATGGTACATTTTAGAGCTTCAGACTGGTTCCTGGAAGGTATCTGCTCCATTACCCTCTGGGTTCAGGACATTTTCTTTTTTTTTCACTTTGTTTGTTTGTTTGTTTCTTTTCTTTTTTAAAATACAATTTCCATCTTTTTGAGTTGGAAGCCTGACTCATTTATTTTCCAACTTCCTTGATATTCTAATACCTGTGTCATAGAAAGGCTATATATTTTCCCCTGAGTACTTATTTGGATGCATCTCATAATTTTATTTCTTCAGTTTTTCCCATTTTTTTAAATGAGAAGAAATTCGTATAACAAATTTAGCCATTTTAAAGTGTACATTTAAACTGTACAACTCAGTGACATTTAGTACACGCATACTGCTGTGTGGCTACCACTCTAGTTTCCAAAATTTTTTTCATGGTTGCAAAAGAAAACTCTATACCCAACATCAATCATTCCCTGTTCCCTCTTCCCAGACATCAATGTGCTTTCTGTCTCTATGGATTTACCAATTTTCCTTGGTTTTATTTTTATCGTGGTAAAATCTGCCATCTTTTTTTTTGAGACAGGGTCTTGCTATGTAGCTCAGGTTGGCCTTGAACTCTTGGCACTCCTCATGCCTCAGCCTCCTGAGTTCTGGGATTACAGGTGTGTGCCATGATACCCAGAAAATTTGCCATTTTAATTGTTTTTGAAGTGCACATTTCAGTAACATTAAGTACATTCACAATGTTGTACAATCACCATCACCACCACCACAATTGTCTCGTTCTAAAACATTTTCATTATCCCAAACAGAAACTCTGTACCTATTAAGCAGTGACTCCTTATTTCTCCCCTTCTCCTAGACCCCAGTAATTTCTAATCTATTTGTGTCTATGAATTTGCCTATTACAGATATTCCAAACAAGTGAAACCAAACAACACTTGTCATTTTATTTGGTCTCTTTCACTTAGCTTACTGTTTTCAAAGTTTGTTTATGTTGTAGTACGTGCATACAGTAATATGTTACTTAATGATGGGGACACCTCTTGAGAAATGTGTCATTAGGCAACATCATTGTGTAAACAGAGTGCACTTACACAAACTAAGATGGCTACAATGTCACGAAGTGATACAGTCCTATGGGATCCTGGTCAGATATATTGTCCATTGTTGACCAAAGCATTGTTATGGGAGTCCATGACTGTATACACATTTTGTTTATCCATTTTATTTATCCAGATTGCTGATGAACATTTGGACTGTTTTCATCTCTATCGAAAATAATGCTGATATGAACATTGACACACAAGTATGTATCTGTTTGGATTCTTATTTTCAATTCTTTAGTGTACCCATCTAAGAATTGAATTGCAGTCACACCATTTTATAGTCTAAACTCCAGGTTCCAACTTTCCACATCCTCACTAGCACGTATTATTTTCCTTTTCGTTAAGTATAGCCACCATAGTTAAGTATGAACTAGTATCTCATTATGGCTTTGATTTGTGTTTCTCTGATGACTACCGATGTGCAATATTTTTTGGAGGTACTGATGATTAAACCCAGGGCCTTCACACTGAGCTGCATCCATAGACCTTTATTTTTATTCTGTGACAGGATCATACTAAGTCACTAAGTTCCAGAGCTGGACTTGAACTTGTAGTCCTCCTGCCTCAGCGTCCCAGAGTGCTCAATTACAGGCATGTGCCACCACATCCAGCAATGTGGAGCATCTTATCATGTGCTCATTGACCATTCATGCATCTTCTTTGGAGAAATGTCTATTAAAGTTTTTGTGCATTTTATAATTGGATTGTTGTTGAGCTTGAGTTCTTCATGTATTCTGGATATTAAACTCTCATCAAACACATGGTTCACAAATATTTTCTCCCATTCTGTCCCTAGTTTTTGTTTGTCTGTACTTGTGTGTGTGGTACTAGGATGGAATCCAGGGGTGCTCTTCTGAGCTGCATCCCTAGGCCCCTCTTTTTTCTTTATTTTGAAAGAGCCTTGCTGAAGTTCTCAGACTGGCTTTGAACTTGCAATCCTTTTGGCTCAGCCTCCCAAATAGCTGGGATTATAAGCATGCATCACCTCACTACACCCACTCAAAATAGTCTCCCTCGCTCCCAGAACTAGGGATTGAACCCTGTGCCTTCACACTGAACTAGATCCACAGACCTTTTTCATTTTTTATTTTTACACAGCATCTGTCTTAGTTACTTTTCTCATTGCTGAAACAAAACACCTGACATCTAAAGTTAAAGGAGAAAAGGTTTATTTAGCTCACAGTTTGTAGAGGTTTCAGTCCATAGTTGGCTGACTCCAAGGCAGGGTGGCAGAGGAGAAACAGTTCAAAATGGGCAGAAGGTAGCAAAAGCAACAAGGGATGACCACAGGTCTTTCAATCCCTTATATCTTATCCAGGGTACTTAGGGCAGTAGCACTCAAACCCTTAATCCTAGTGCCCTCGATCCTAGCATTACACCATTAATCAATTCTCGTGCCACACACTCTAGACCCGGCCATCTCTGACAAAGCACCACCCATGACTGCAAGAGGCTTTGTGGCGGGGGGGTCATCTAGACACAAGCCACACAAGCCATAGGGAGGTCCTACAAAGTTGTCCAGGCTGGGCTGGAACTTGCAGTCCTCCTGCCCCAGAGTGGCAGACTACAGGCATGCACCACCAAGCCTGGCTCCTATAGGTTTTTGATAGTGCTTTCCTCCTTTCTCACAACTGACTACTCATTCTTCTTTTCCCTCTAATACTGATGGCCTCTCTTCTCAGCTACCCCTGGTCTATTAGTTCCACAAAAAAAGGAGTTAATGTTCCCATAACTTCCTTGAGGGCAGGGACTAAGGACTGAGAAACACTACAGAGATGGCGCTATGTGGATGCTGTGGTAGCCACCCAGGTTTCCTGTACAGGGGCTTCCCGGCCTCCAACTGCCGACAGCACTGGCTGCCAATGGTCCAGCCAAGTTGCTGCTAGGTATTGCTCTCTACCAAAGGGATACGGCTCACAAGGGTTATACTCTGCCCAGAGCAGGATGCGTCCCATAACTGGCTGATATCTGGGTACCAAACTACAACTCCTCTGGCCCACTTGTGGACAAGCCTAAGTGTTGTCTCAGCTCCAGAGCTCCTGTCGCATTAGCCAAGGACTTCGTGTGACCGTGTCAAGGCTCCTTCCTCCACTCAGTCCTGCATCCTCACCTCTCACAGGTGTCTCTAAGTGACTACCCAAGGAACTTCTGCATGTAGACTCTTAAATTCTAAGACAGGACAGATCCAGATTCTACCTCCTTACCTCCTTGCTGCAGGACATTTGGTGATCTAATTATTTTCCATCCCCAGCCTCAGTTTCCTCATCTATAACATGGGGATGGTGATCTTTGCTTTTCAAGATTATGATGAGGGTTAATTATGGTGTTAAACAGAAGCCCCTGCACCTTTGTTGCTCAATCAACAGCAGTCATGCGCCCCTCCTCACCTTACGCTGAGCTCTTGGGGAGCCACCCAGACCAAGACTTTCCATTGGGGTGCTGCCCAGAATGGTAGAAAGTGCATGCAGTTGGACCTGGATTCAAATCCTCACTCTTGCCCTTTGTGGGTCTCAGTTTCCTCTCCAGGAAGTAGGGCGTTTGCATGAGGATGATCTGAGCATCTGGTCACACTGACTCCTTAGCCCTGGCTTGGTGGGCATTAGCTCCTTAGCCACCCAACACTCAGGGGTGGCAGGATTGTCACCATGGGACAGTCTTAAAATAGGCAGCCTCAGCCTTGCAGGGGAGCAGCTGGCTGCCTGGCACTGTCTTTGTCAATGAGCTATACTTAGGCCCATCTGGGTGCCCGTAATTACCTCTCATTAATATAAGCCTCATTGCCCTGATGGAAATGAGGAAATAGCAGAGCTGCTGCCTCCGGGAACCCTCTCTGCTCCCTGAGCTGCTGCCTCTACGTTGCAGCCACTCTCCCTACCTGCCATAGAACCGAGCCTTCTTGCCCTCCCCTACCATGGAGCCAGAGGGGGTCTGTGAGCATCAGAGAGCTAATTAGGGACCAGGCCTGGAACAGAACCCAGCATGGCTCTTCCTGAAGCAACATTCACCTGACTGCATCATAAGCCAGGACCTTCTGTGAATCTCTCTCCCTTTCTCAGCCCCAACTCCTTGGTGTGGCAGATCTAGCCCCAAACCACACTGATCTAGCCCCAAACCATTTTTCAGATACTACCGTGTCAGCTTCCCTTCCTCATAACTCTGTCCTTTAACCAGCCTAGATCCCTTACCATTCCCACTTTAATCTATATTTGCTGCTTCTGGGAAGACGAGTTCTGTCGAAGGCTGTATTAACAGAGGTAGACAGCGAGTACAGAGAGGCAATAGTCCCGCTCAGGGCTGAGCCCTGTCAGTGAGGGAGAAGCAGATGCACAGTGGGGCATGGCAGTCAGCTGAAGATGAAGGGCTGGAAACGAAGTGGGGTGGGATGGCCGAACATTCCAGGACGTTCACAGCAGGGTACAGGTGAAGCGGGAGAGAGGCAGGCTGTGCCAACCTGTAACTTCAGGTGTCTCTCCCATGCCCTCTTCAGCTCTTGCCATGCCTGCTCCATCTCTGGCTGGTTTCTCTTCTGGCTGCTCCTCCATGAAGGAGCTGGTGCTCTTCCCGTCTGCATGCCCCCCATCTCATCCTGCCACACAACTTTAAACACCACGAGGAACTGACAACTCCTAAATTTATGTCTTTCACCCAATCTCGCTTGTAAACACCTGACTGTTATCGATAACTGCATCCCTGACATCTCGCCCTGGTTGTCTGATGGTCCAAGATGGAGCATGGCCCTGCCCACCTCACCTGCTCTCCTGCAGTCTGCCCAGCTCAGCGTGTGATGACACCACTCTCCTGCTAGCTCAGGTCAGAAGCCTGGATGCATCCCTGCTGAGCACAGGGCCTGGATACAGTAGAGGTGCTGAAAGATCTCATCAAATGGAAGTTTTGAGGGGGCTAAGAAATGCTGCAGGCAGCTGGGCAGCTGCAGGGTGGTAAGTTGTCTGCTCTTGCTAGTCGTGGTGACCCTTACTGAGCTGGTGCCATTTGTCAAGTTCCCTGGATGTGGGAGCTCACTTAGCTGCTCACTCTCTCTTCCTGGTGGGAGCTCAAGGCCATGGGCACCAGTTTTCAACATGTGTCCTGTAGCCTTCAAGTCCTGACATTCAGGTCCTTGGGAACACCTGGCCTTAACATGGGCAGGGCCTGCGTAACCAGTAGACATCGTGGAGTGACATCTGAGGCCAGGTCAGGAAAGTCATGGTAATTTCCACTTCTTTCTCTTGGGAAGTCAGCTGCCATGCTGTGGGCACACAAGAGCCCTAAGGAGAGGGCCATGTGGGAGCAGCTGAGGCCTTCTGCCAGCCACTTGGCCAAGCACATGAACGAGCCACCTTGGAATCCTCTTCAGATGGCAGCACCCTGGCTGCCAACTTGACTGCAGACTCTGGAGAGACCCTAGGCCAGAGCCATGCAGGGAGGTTGCTCCCAGGGTCAAGCCCAAGTTTACTGTAGTACCAAGTATGCGAGTGGTCTGTTATACAAAAACAGGCCTGGGAAGTCACCAGCCAGGAGAATGGAGCTGGTGTGACTTACAGCTCCCATCTCGTGGCCCTGTCCCCCAGGCTGAGATCCCAGGCTCCCTTTCACTTCTGACAGCTCTGTTATCCTCACAAATTCAAGGTCCAACTTGTTTCCAGCCTGAGTTTGTGTCCACAGCAACTGTTTGAAAAGCGTGACATTTAATCAACTGGTTGTTTGGTTGAGACTGTAGTCACTGGCTGCTAAGGTCATGTGGCCAACAGTGTCCCCAGCATGGTCCCTCCTCTGCTTGCAGACACAACAGAATTCTTGGAACTTGCCCGAGAGTGAACTCTGCACACAGAGCTCAGTAAGTGGATGCTGCAGCTCCCTGGAGATGTGGGGCACACATGTGGGGGGAAGGGGTTTGGTAGGGACAGGGCCTCAATGTGACCACACCCTACATAAACCCACCTGGCCTCAGCTGAGGCTTCAGAGGTCAGGGTGGGCCCCTGCTAGGCACACATCCTTGTGTGGAAGATGTCGAAAAGACAGGAGAAAAGAGGCAAGAATAAGAAGCTCCTAGACTCTCAGAGCAAAAGGACTATA
>RJWM01046181.1:0-12442 GCA_004363535.1 Dasyprocta punctata
CATATTGGCGAAGCCAGCATGACAAGCACCTCCAGGAGAACCAGCGGCTCGAACAGCAACTCTTGGAAGAACCCACAACGCCCGGCTCTTCTTCCCCACGTCCCTATTTATGCTGGCAACCTTCTTCAGGTGGAACATCCTTAACTCAACACCAGCTGAAGCTGGTGCTAAGTTGACCACCAGTTTGTAATCCATAACAACATGTGATTGTATTTCTGTGACATTCTAGTGTGGGAACACTAAGCTATCATGGTCACAATCCCAACAGCAGTTGCCTGGGCAGTGGGGCACTCTCCAACAGCAGACGAGAGCATATGTTCTAGGGGATGATAAACATTTCATCACTGCCAAGGAGCAGTGTTGCAGGGGGTGCACACGTGGCTCAGGACTCAGCAAGCTGTGCACTTACATTGGGTGCGTTTTATAATAAATAACTGTTACCTCAGTGAACTTACTTTTAAAGATCTGTCATAGCTGCTAGCCCCGGTTTCTCAACCTCAGTGCTACTGACATCTGGTCCCAGATGATTCCTAGTCACTGAGCACTGCTGTCTTGTGCCTGCAAGGCTCCAGGGTGTGAAGCCGCATCCCTGGTCCCCACCCACCAGATACCACCAAGCTCTCCCACCCACAGACAACAGAACGGGCATCCATGTGGTGCCGCGCCTTTCCTATACTCAAGGTCAGTGGCTCAGGGATGAAAACTGAACTGGCAAAAGAGATCAATAAGGAGAGAAACCCAGTGTCTTAAACACACATCCATGCAGGAGACACACACGGAACACACAGGAGTGCAGGACCCAGTGGTTAGAATTTGCTGAGACTCAACATGATATCCAAAGTGAAGTCTCTGGCCTTCTCCCTTAGCAAGCCACAGAGTCCTGAATTCTTCTTTCCAAGGCAAATCATAGGTCATAGGCATCAGAACCCTTTTCATAAAGCCAATCATAAAATCTAAAATTGTTATTCTAACTTCCCCCGGTTCTGGCTAAGAGCTGGTCATAAAGACACACTCTGACCTATCTCGTTTGATTGCAGGCCGTAGACCTCTGCTCCACAGTGCTTCTGCCTACCCTGCCCAGAAGAAAAGAGCGCTGTACAGAGAGGCCAGGAAGGACCAGAGCAGCCTGACTCGCCGGGCCTGCCCCTCAGTGTACTGCTATCACATCCCATGCTGAGTTTTGTATGGCTGTCTATGCTTCATCTGACCTAGGCACAGAGATGAATAATTCACCCTAGGTTTTCAATTCTTCATTTCTGAAGTTTCATGTAAAACTATGATCAAATAAATTTCATATGTTTTTTTTCTTGTTGGCTTCTCTTTGGTTACAGAGAAGTTGGTCATAATCATAACCTTTTATGATGGACAGGAAAATAATCAATTTTCTTTTCCTGCCCCTATGATATCATCTTAATAGGTGAAGGAAAGGGGGAGAAAGGTGCTTATAGATGGAAATGACTTTCTGGGAAGATAGGGGGGTGGTGGGATGGATGAATGGGCGGTGGGTATGTGGGTGGATGGGTGAGTGGTTGAATAGATGGATGGGTAGATTGGTGAATGAATGGTAGAGAGGTTGGTGGGTAGATGAGGAGGTAGATGAATGAATAGATACATGAATGGATGGACAGATGGATGAACGTGTGAGTGGGTAGATGGGTAGATGGATGGTGGGTAAATAGGTGGGTGGATGCATGCATGATGGACGGATGGACAGTAGATAGGCTGGAGGATGAATGGGTAACTGGATGATGGGTGGTGGATGGGTAGGTAGAGGGCTGGATAGGGGGCAGGTGATCGGATGCATGGGTGACTAAGTAGTAAGTGAATGGGCAAGTGAATGGATATTAAATTCTCTGATCTGGAATATTATGCATGAAGACACTAGCCTTCTGTACAGCAGTGATACTTTTGGGTCATTTAATGAATGAATAGAAGCTTTGATATTTTGATATTTTAAATAAGTGCTACTGAAATGCACTCATTTCAACCATTTATAAAATCGAATCTACAAAGGAACTCAAAGAACCACTGCCATCCCTGCCTGCAAAACGCCTTCCTCCCAGGCAGAACCAACAAGAGACTGGCGATGAGCAGGGCCCAGATCAGCCCGCTACTGAGTGCGGTTGCTAACTGCAGCCTAATGCGGACACCTTGCCAGGTCATCAGGCAGGCAGCCCAATACCTCTGCAGGGCCGGGCTCCCTGCTGAGGCTGCTCCCGCAGCTCTGAATATGAGCACCGGGGCTTGTTTTGGCTTGTAAAGGAGGCACATGGGAAGGAGAGGCCACGACTGCTCCTGCCTGTGAAATCAAACAAACGCGAGGCACAATTCTGGAGTTGCTGTGCCACAGATAAGCCTGCTTTGAATAGAAATGCTCACAGCATGCCATAAAAATCCTCAGGGCAGAGTCTGCCCAGCAACTGCTTCCCCGCAGCCCGAGGACAGAATGCAGACCCTGTGTCCGCACAGAGCAGGCTGGAGACACAGCCGTTTGACTCAAAGCTGGGCTTCGTTGTCTCGCATGCAGGTTCCTGACGTAAAGTTATTTCTCCTGGTTATGTCCTCTCCCCTCTGCGTGTCAAGATGACACCAATGATGCATTCACCTGCAGGTAAAAACTGTTAGGTTTCAACGGGAATCTGCATTGCTACAGCTTGGCTTTCTGCGTTACCAGATCCCAGCCCTAACCGTTATCTTCACTTATTTTGAAAGTCTGTAGATTGCAGGTGAATGACGGTTATGCAAATTCTGCCCTACCTGCTAGAGGCTTAAACTGACTTTCTCCCTTTAGGAAAAAAACACTTTTGTCTTCTTTTCCAATTCATCTCAACATTGCTTTAGAGATAAAAATTTTGTTTTGACTTTTCCTTTGAATGGGCTGTAACATTCATTCTTCTCTTGCATCACGAGAGCAAAATAAATTCTTTCCCAGGTGCTCATTTTACGTATGACTACATGATCAGCTTGGTTTTATGTGTCTCTGAAAAATCGCCTTGCAATGCATTTCAGCAAATATTTGTTGAGCAGTCATTATGTGCCTCGGTCTATAGTCAGCGCTGTGGAGACAGGCGGACACCAGAGTTTCTGATTTTAGAATCAGTGATATTTTCTCACTGTACAGAAGAAGAAATAAAAACAGAGAATTCCTCCACAATTTCCCATTGCTCTTGAGGCTCTGAGCTGGTTTCTGAAGACCCGAGGCCAGCATGGCCAAAGCCAGCCTTGGGCTTCGTCTCAATCAATTCCCTGATGACACAAACCATGATTCTGTGACTGCAACCATCTGAACTAGGCATAGTCACAGATGCTACTTTTAAAGTATGCTTTCTGATGAAAGAAGGCAGTGTGGGCACTTGCCTGGCAAATGCAAGGTCGTGAGTCCAATCCCCAGTACAAAAAAAACAAAAAAAACAAAAAAAAGAAAAAGAAAAGGAAGGAGGCAGTGCGTACCCACTGTAGGACCTGTAGGAAATCCAGAAAGCATGAAAACTTTCCTGTGTGATTCTCAGAAGTGTGAAAACATTCCCGATATCCCAATAATTGTGCCTCCTCTCTGACCTTCACACAATACCTTTCCTTCTCCACGCTGCAGCTCTTTCTCCCCTTCAGAACGACTTTGCCATGGGGTTGTCTGGGTCTTGCGTTCTCTCCTTACCTCCCTCCCTGTCATCCCACCACAGTCTTCCTCGCCATCACTCAACCATGGGAGGCCTCCCCCTCGGAAGCCACCGGTGACCTCTTTCACCTCAAGTTCACCCCAAGTTGAAGGAGTATTTGTCACTTCAAGTATGCACTTTCTACTCAGCGTCACACAGAAGAGCGCTTTCCTTTCAGGCGAGGAGAGGACCCAGCCCCACGTTCTCCTGCCCTTGCCCCTTGGAGCACAGGTCCATGCACCTAATGCCACCTTGCTTGTGGCCAGCACCTGTCTCACACTTCCTATGTATGTTTTCATTTAGCTCTCGTGACGACCCAGGGAGGGGTATAATTACTGATGAAAGTATTTGACACATAAAGAGCCTGTGGCATGAAGATGTCATTTGGCCAAAGCAGTGAAGTCAGAATTCAAAATCAGTTAGCCTGACTCCCAAACCAACAATACTATGATAAGATACCAGCTGACTCCTGTATATCTCAAAAGCACCTCTAATTCAACATCTCCCCTTCATTCCACCCTTTCCTGATTCTTTAAAGTCAGCAGAGGGTATCATTTCCTCTCCAGTGAACAGCAGTGTCATCAAATTGAATGTGCCATCACAGGCTCAATGAATGACATGATCATTCATTCAGTGGCGATACCACGTTTTAGCCTAGTTTCTGTTGCTATAGCAAAACGCCAGGGTCTGGATGATGCATAGAGAAAAGAGGTTTGTTGGGCTGACAGTTTTGGAAACTGTAAGTCTATAACTAGGTGGGCCCATTCAGGGAGCCTTGGGCGAAGGCTTTCTGACTCCATTTCATCACGGCAGATGCCATCACGGCGGGAACCCGTGCCGGAGGGAGAAGCTGTGGGGTAAGATGGGCAACACAAGGCTGCAGAGGTGCCAGGATCACCCCTTACTCATTCTCTGGAGAACAAACTCACTGGTACCCACCCTGACCTTCCTGGACACCAGCGGGAATCTCTTCCTGGGAGGCACCCTTCTGGTCTAACTACCTTCCCCAAGCCCACGAAGGTTCTACCAGCCCGACTCTTCTACACTGGGGAGCAGGCCCCCAGCACAAGAGCTGGGGGTGACCCTCAAGTCACAGCATCCATCGTCTGTCCAGTGAGGGGCGTTGCTCGCCACCTTGTGCACAGTCTCCTCCACCTTGTTATGTCACCGGTCCCGCCCACTGTTGTGGTCCAGTGAATGCCACGGCCATGAGTCTGTCTCATGGGAGTCTTGGGATCCTCCCTTCTCTCACATCTTTTGGGTCGCTGCCGAGGACTGCCCTGTCGGCTTTCCCCAGGCCCAAACTAGCGAACAGCACAGGCCATATAGAGGTGAATTCCCTAAACTGGTTCTCAGTTTAACTAGCAAGTCTGGCTGAGGATGTGTACCTGTCTTCACGACAGTAAATGTGTGGCACTGGGCTAGCATTGCTCCTTGCCAACGGCCACAGTGGAGCCCAGAGAGGCGGGCGTGAGACTGTGGGACTGAGAAATGAGATAAAGTCTCCACTAAGGTCCACATGACCACAGAGAAAATCCCTTCCCAGATTTGTCTACAAAGCAGGTTACTCGTTAACTACAGCTTGAATCTGACTGCTTCATTCCTTTGGTAAGAATGCTTCATTCCCTCTTTTGCAAGCCTTGCCTGCCTAGCCACTTCTCTAGCAGATCCAGCCACAGTCCCCCACCATTTTCCTCGATGTGAACATGATCAATAAATACCAAGGTTCTGGCTGCTGCGTGGCCTTCTGCTCCCTGTGAACAACTGGCCATTCCTGATCCCCATTTTGTCTCTTTTCTTTTCACTGTGTTCCATAACACCTAGCAGGACACTGGGGACACACTGCAGGGGTCCCTAATGGGTCACCATGAAGACACCTCCAAAGTTCTTGTAGAAGTTCAGCCCTTTATTTCAGAGGGTGGTCTTGGCTTGGAAATAGTCTTGGTTACTTTTCTCTCACTGGGACAAGATACCTAACACCCAAAATGAAGGAAGGAAAGGTTTATTTAGCTTGCATTTTTTGGAGGTTTCAGTCTATAATCAGTTGGCTCCAAGGTAGGGTGGCGTGGCACAAGGGCAACACTTCAGGGCAGCAGCCAGCAAAAGCAGCCAGAGCAAAAGGCGGTTCCTTGAATTATACACAGGCCACCCCACCACCCAGGGCTGGTGTAGTACTCACAAACTCTCCTTGCCTCCTCTTGCAGGGGAAGAGGATATTTACAAAGTAAGAACCTTGGCCCCCTGTTGAGTCCTTAAACTTCTAAACTTCTCAAACTGACACAAGGTATCAACCATAACAGAAGTAAACAGCAGTCTGTGTGGCTGTGCCTCTAATGTCCCAGCGTGGATGCACCTCTGTGAGCCACCTAAGACGACAGAGGGAAGCCGATCCTGACCTCTCACTGCTGATTCTAAGTGCTCCATACACACTTGTTGGAAGAATTCATTCCAGTCATTTATTTGTGTCCATTTCACATTGTTAGGTAGGTGTTATGGTTTATAGGTTGTGTCAACTTGTCAAGTCTAGAAGCTTAATTAAGTAACTCAGGAGCTCTACATCCTGGGGTGTAGAGCACAAGCAGTTACCTGGTCATTCTGTCAATTTGAGAAAGTCAGAAGTCTAACTGAGAGACTCAGCATGGAGCCAGGGCTCTCACTTGTAAATATCCTCATCTTGTGCAAAGGAAGGCAAGGAGATTTGTGAAGCTACACCCACCCTGGGGGGGGGGTGTCCTGTGTACAATATAAGGGAGGAGAGGAGGCTTGCTCTTGCCATTTTTACTTTGGCTGCTTTTGCTCAGCTGCTGCCTTGCATTGTTGCCCCTGTGCCATGCCACCCTGCCTTGGAGCCAGCTGAGTATGGACTGAAACCTCCAAAAGCTGTAAGCTAAAGACAGTAGGCAAGTGAAGTATAACGTGGAATGGGATTCTAAGTAGAAGTGACACGCTTGTGGGCAGTGACAGATACTGTGAAGAACACTGCCAATGCCAGATGATGTGAGTCACACCCTGGGTAACAGTTGTAAGAAAATTCAGTGACTCTGGCCATTTAATTTGTGATTTGAATTTGCAGAAAATAATTTCTCAAATTCCACGGGGATTAAAAACAGCAATTATGTCTCTCTGTGTCTCTGTTTTCTAGGTGAAAAAGAAAAAGTCTTCTCTTTCTATAGTGTCCAAATTTTGTAAATCAATGCTTGAAAAGTATTGTGTGTGTGTGTGTGTGTGTGTGTGTGTGTGTGTAGGGGTGTGTGTGTGTGTCACTGGCAGGGTCTTACTTTCAACTAAATTTTGTGTGGCACCACAAACTATTACTTTTTCAAAAGTTAAAAGAGAGACTTAACCCATTTAAATCTTTTAAAATTAAAATTTAGGTAAAAATTCAACCAACAAGAATTACAATACCAAAATTAGAACCAATGCTCTGCCTATGTAGCAGTCCATGGGTGTCAGTATTGTTCTTCCTGCTGTTGGTTAACGGGTCGCAGCCTCCTGACAGCTGGGTCCTGTGCAGCCTGAGCCCTGGACAGGTGTCAGCTGACTCCTGCCATCACCTCCGCCAGGCACAGCCCGGTCCCTGTTCCACCCCTGCCCAGCTCCCCAGAATAGCCATCTCCAGGGGCATTGGGGAGCTAGCTGTCTGAACTTCCCTGAAACCTCCACGAAGAGATGGAGAAGTGGATTCACACCGAGGCTCGGGCCCTGAGGACCCCTGGAGTGTCCCCATACCTGGTTCAGATCCGGGACGGAGCCAGTGCCCTGTGGCACCAGGGCTGACGTGGTTACACAGTGCATCTCTCAGGGTCCACAGGAGGAGGGCTGCTGAGTGCCCCTCACAGGGTTGTGACTGGTGTTCAGGGCGACAGTCAAGCTGGTGTCCTCGATCTGACCCCTGCCCGATGTACACACATATCACAATGTCACCCCGCACCATGTAGATGTGCACCACGACCACGTGTCGGGCCACAAGGGGCACACTTTCCAGGTGCAGCCATAGCCCCAACACACAGCCGCACCCACAAAAGGCCCCTCTGCCGCCACTGTCTCTCTCCTGTCCCCGGCACGGCTCCTGGGGCTTTCCGCTCCGTCCTTCCTCTTCTCTTCCTCTCCCCCTTGCCTCAGTTTCCACGCCCTCTCTCTCTTCTCTGAGTTTCTTCCTTCTCTCCCCCACCTCCTCAGGCTCTCTGCCTCCCTGTCTCTTCTTCCTCTGTCTCTGTCTCTGTCTCTCCCCTCCCTGTTTCCTTAGTCCCTCTGTCTGTCTCTGTTTCCGTTTCTCTCTCCCTCTCCGTCTGTGCAGGTGCATCTCTCCCGCACCCCATCACTGCCTCTCTGTGCCCCTCCTGTCTCTCTCCGGCTCCCCGGCACCGAGGCCACATGTCACCTTCACCTGCCGGGCCCAGCCTGACACCTTCCCTGAGCAAACCTGCGTGGCGCTGGACTCACCCGCCTGCAGGGGCCCTGCCGGGGACTTTAGAAGTGGGGGCCTCCGTGTTGAAGCCAGGAATTCTAGCAACTCTCAGATTCCCCTCCAGAGAATAAAACAACCAGGAAAAGAGCTCTGCTCCAGTAATGAGAGGTGTCATGATTTTTGCTGCTTACTTGCTTTGTGATGTTGTTAAATTTCGTGAAAGGGATCACCTGACCGGAGTGAAGGCAGCAACTGCTGGACACCAGGGTGCGACCGCGTCCCAAGGGGGCCAGTGAAGGAAGCCTGGTGTCCTCAGGACGGGAATGGACAAAGAGCCTTCGCTTGGTCGCACTCGAGTCAGCTCGCGGGCCCCTCTGGGTCCCTCTGTGCTCGCCTTGTGAAATCCGGGCTTAGAAACGACCCCGCTCTGTCAGTGTGCAGGAACCCTGACCTTGAACTCCGATCGCCCTCCACGTCCGGCTCCCAGGTGATGTCTGATTGCTGTCGCCTTCAGCAAGAACCCTGCGGGCCTGAGGCTTCCTTGTGGGCATTCTCATCCTGCAGACCCCCGCCCCTCCCCTCCCCAACTTACCTCCCTCCTCACCGAACCCTAGGCCCAGTGCTGTGGCCCTGAGCCCAGCAGCAGTGAAGGTGTTTATTATGGATAAAGCCCTCCTTACTGCGCTCTGGCTAACGTCACTGAATAATTTTTCCTATAACACCACACAGGGTCAGAAACAGACACGGCCCAGCACAAGCCCGGCTCATGCACTCCTGGGCAGAGGGTCTCTGTAGTACTTGCGGGAGGGGCCTTGGGATACAGTGGCCAGTGGCCACATGCAGGGCTTCAACCCTGCCCGTGGGCGATGCACTTCAGAGCCTAATTGACCAGGCGCAGGTAAGTGGCTCAAACCCTGGCTGATTCTGAGTTCACCGTCCAAACTGACACTCTGGGGCGGGGTGTGGGGTGGGGGGCCTCCAGTCAACTCACTTTCAGCACAGGATACCTCCTCGTGTTCATTTTATTCTTGGTAAGTTTTGAACTTCTGAGTTTTCCCTCATGGCACTGGGGAGGGGCCCATGTACCACCCAGGTGTTCCACAGAACACAGAGGAGAAACAGAAACAATGGGACAAATTTGGCCATTGTTTAGCAAATACAGGAATAGGAGGAGAACAGGTGCTGTTGTTGTTGCTGTTTATTTGCTTTGTGAATGTTGTTCAATTTCCCGAGATGGAGCATCTGACTGAGGGGCGAGGGATGCCTTCGAAGTAGATGTTTGCAGGTGAGATGGAAAGAGGGAGAGGAATTTGCCTGGCGCATGGGAAAACACTGTCTCCCTCTGCCTTTGGAGTCTGTGCTGAGTTCTGCAGCATGGGTCCTGGTCAGTCTGCTGCAAAACACAGTTGGAATCCTGCATTTCTTGGACAATCACAATTCTCAGTGTTGTCCGGTTGGCTTCATGCATGGAAAATGTGTGCCAGGTATGAATTTGGGGACAGAGACATTTAGCTCTGGAACTGTCTTGGTCATTCACATTGGACACTGGTCCCCGAGGAAGCGGTGAGAGTGGAGAGTGGACCCCACTTGATTTTTTCTCCTTCTTTTACTCCTGGGCAAATTCCCCTACACCCTCACCCAAAGGCACTGTCTTCTGCCACACTGGGGATTAAACCCAGGACTTTTGCGTTGAGGTACATTCCCAGTCTTTTGTTAATTTTTAATTTTGAGACAGGGTCCTGCTAAGTTACTAAGTTGCCCAGGCTAGACTTAAACTTGCAATCCCCCTGCCGCCGTCTCCCGCAGTGCTGGGATTACAGGTGTGCACCACCGTACCTGGTCCCCTGCCCACTTTTTAAGATTGTGTAGGCTGCAGTGTGCAGAATTTTCTCCCTACTGGTTTTCAACTCTATTTCTCCTTTCCCTACATTTTAGAAGACCAACTCAGGTGTTCCTCTATGTCATTTAGTTCATGCTTCCATGTCGTCTTTGCTCTTTACGCCTTCCAGGCTTATTTTAAGTCTAAGTTTTTATAACTGTGAAATGTGTACCCACAATAGAACAGGCGAAAACAGGAAAAAACAATTGAGGAATCTGCTATGATCTGAACATTCGTTTACCCGCCACCCACACCGAGAGAGAGGACATCAGCTTGAGCCAAGCCCCGTCCCAACGTGTCTCGCTGGCCTCAGTCCCCGGGTAGGGCTCCCGTCCCTACGCCACGCCACATGTCTTCCATTAGCTGTCCCCTTTGTGTCTTTGATGGGATTTTCTTCACTGCATTTATTTGTGGCAGTTTTGAAACTTTTTGTTTATTTGTTTTTACAGAATTGGGGGTTGAACCTAGGACCTTCATACTAAGCCATGTCTCCAAGCCCTTTTCTATTTTTTGAGACAAGTTCTCACTAAATCCCTACATTTTCCCAGTCCAGGCTTGAACCTGTGATCCTCCTGCCTCAGCCTCCCTGAAGGCTGGGGTTCCAGGCATGCACCAGCGTATCCTGCAGATTTGGAGTTTTTACAAGTAGATTAGTGCCATGTGCCCATGTGTAGCTTTCTCTTTATCTCTGCATAATGTAGTGCCCAGTCAGTGTGGCTGCATTCATCATTCTTTCTGTGCTAGAGCTGGTGGTGTGTTGGTAAAATTTAACAGGGGGCCCTGCAGGATGCAAAAGTCCTGACGCCTGCCCTGCATGGCGTCAGTGGGCCTCCCCGGCTTGCTCCACGCAGCAAGATCTATGCCAGCACAGCTGGGGAGGAAGAGGCGCTTCTGCAGCCCCCCTCCACCCACAGGAGCACGCTCCGCCCTTCCTGATGGTTCTGCTCCCGTGACCACTGCTGTTCTCCTCCTTGTGCTTATCTCCATCGGTGCATGTTTGCGTTACACAGTGTTCCCGGTCCTGGTGTGGAGTTGGTTTCCGTACAAAGTACATCATCATTCCCTTTTCCCTCCCTTTCCCTGCCTCACCCCTTCCACCTCCCTCTTGAAGAAAGCTCTATCTCCCTTCTTTCTATTTTCTTTTTGCTCCTTATTTATAATTTGGGTTTCCCATGTGAGAAAAACCATGTGATATTTAAGCTTGTGTGTCTGATTTATTTTACTTAACATCACAATGGTCTCCTGGAGCAGTCATTTTCCTACAAATGACTAAGTTCATCTTTCTTCACAGCAGAGTAGTACCCCGCTGCTACTAAGGACAGGCCTGGATACAGCTCCTGGTGCACCTGTGCAGAAATGTCTCCATGCTCTAACCTTGGCAGGGGCTGCGGCCCCATCTGACTGCTGCAAGCATCTCACAGGTGCCTCTGGGTCTGTCTGCTCCCCGTAGTGAGGCGGGACCCTGACACAGGCTGCAACCAGCAGCCATGAGTGAAAATATCATGTGTCCACTGGGTGTAGAGGAGAAAGTCGCTCTCAGCACCCCCAGCTTCCACCGGCTTCATTAGCGTTGACTCCCAATGAGTCTCCACAGAACACCAGGTTGTTATTTGTTCTTTAAAAGCATTTTCATTATCTAGAGAGCTTTCTATTTCTTATGAATTTAAAATTTAGTTTTCTATTGTAAGGGCACGGTCATAGAATAGCAAACTTATAGATATCTCATAACAGTTAAAAATCAATTGGTGACCTGTGGCTGCTCCTGCTGCTTGTCACACAGTTCACCTGCCAAATTCAGTCAGCCTTGACTGTCTGCACCCAGCTGCTCCTCCCTGATAAGGCGCTGGGTCAGCTGACTGTGGTCAGCTGCAAGGCTTGTGCTTTCCCTTAGTTAGAAGAATGCATATCGTTTTCAACTTGCTTCAAGGACTTCGTGTTTGGGACAGACTGGCCCAGTCAAGGACACGTTTAATTCTTCTAGCTCCACTTAAACCCCCTCCCTGCTTCCCGGGAATCTACTTAGAACCAGCTTGCTTGACAACACATGACTTAACTCACGTCACGTAACAGCCTGCCCTCAGCCTTGTGCTTCCTGCTTGCAAACTGTGTTTAAACTGAACTCCTGGGTGACTCAGGGCTGGTGATCTGGAACTGACTCCCACCAGCCTGTCAGTGTGATAAACAGTTGCCTTCTAGCTCCTCGGTGCAAAGAATCTTCTGTTCGGTTTGATACTGGTTTCTCTGCAGCATTTTGTTTCATGGAAAACCTTCAAAAGGTTTTGCATAGATATTCCTGTAACTTTTCCCTGTGAAATATGTTTATACATTATATTGATATATTATAAATTTCACATGTGATTATATATTTATGTAACATACATTTCATATGTAGCATTTATGTATCACATGTTTACCTTTCTATATTTTTAGATCTTCATATTATTTCTAGATAATTATGTTTTGGGTGCGTTGTAAATCTTTTTTTTTTTTAATCTGTAT
>RJWM01046182.1:0-12415 GCA_004363535.1 Dasyprocta punctata
CTACACTGGATTGTTTAGGGAATAATTATAAGAAAATTGTGTACAGATGCAATTTTTTTCCTGAGTATTTTCTATCTGTGGTTGATTTCTTCAGTTAAACTCAACCAGCATTTATTTTACATTTTTTGTTGTGGGTCAGACCCTGTATTTGGTGCTAGGCTTCAAGCTGAATGCAGAGATGAATATAACAGCACATTCTTTACTCTCCAGCATACTTCCCAGTTTTCTGTGATCACTGAACTCTCACACTGCTTTTTACAGTGGATGATTCTAGATTGCTTTTTGAGAGTAACTTGAATTGCTGTTTGCTGAGAGACATGAATCCCATGATGTTAATAGCAGTGTTTTCTTGTATTTACTTTTCAGTTTGGAGTTATGTAAGACTCAGAATTCAGAAAGAAAATTATCCTGAATCCTTAATCATGGTTTCAATTTCTGTATCTTTTCCTGTGTCAAAATAACTCCAGCCCCAAATTTTATAGAAGCTACTTTAAACCGATAGAGTAAATTCGAGATTGACATTGGAGGAAGAAAATAGCCTTTTTAAAAATTTGTGTTTTGGGTCATGAGCTTTGTCTACTCTCTCTTCCTTATTCAACACAGCATTGATTCAAAGAAAGATGTGATCTGCTAGGTCATCACCTATTTAGGGCTGGAGTTAGGGGTTGGATCTCACGGCTGCCTTTATTATATCACATTCCCTCCCAAGTTTTTGTTATCCTAAGGTCACAACTATCTGTATCTGCTTTATCCCATCTTCCTTTAGAATGCATGGTTGTGTAGTAGTAATCCTGGTTTAGGCGATTATTGTAAGACCTTTTTGGGGTCATAGCCAGCATTTTCAAAACAAAATGAAGTACAAGTTGTCTGAGTGTGTCACAGGTACTACTGTTTCTGAAACTTTTATTTCAGTTTGTGTGTGTCCTCTTGGCAAAAATCACTTTTTTTTTTTTTTTTGAGTAGACAACATGGTTACAAATTCATGTTATGTGTTTTCTCCAGGCTTTGAAAACATCCCAGTTGTATTTCATTAATAAGGTAGTATAATGTAATAGTTCTTAGGATGGGCTCTGGAGTCAGATTATTTAGGTTTGAATCCAGGCTCTGCCATTTATACTAACTATATGGCCTTTTTAAAATGTCTCTGCCCCTTTTTAATTTCTTTGAGATGGTTTTATGTAGGTACTGATTGAATTTGTATACCTGAAGTGTATCAAATCACATGGAAACACTTCATGAAGTATTGGTTACGGTTAACTCATTTGGTCAATTAATTTTTTGTTAACTTACCTTGGATACAAGAATGCTAACTTTGCTATTAGTTTGATGCAGTACACCCTTTTTATATACCCAGACTCTTCCTACATAGTGAAGGTCACCAAAGATGACTACTAAGCCATGTCTCTGTTTAAGCTAATTTAATCTTGGTCATTTTTGGGTCCACTGTTACTGAGAGCTAAGTATGTACCATAATTTGGTCTGCTTGAGTCAATTTCTGTGAGAGATTTGGAGGAAGATGTTGCTTGGATGATCAGGAGAAACTTCACAATGGAAATAAGATTTGAATTTGTGGTTTAAGGATAAGAAACCTTCTAGAACAGTAGCTAAAGAAAAATAATTCCAGGAAGTCATAAAGATTTCATAACAAGCTCTAAAGGCCAGAAGCCATAGACTAAAGCAAGCAGAGGCAATAAACAGAAGAAACTGTAGGCCAGTGATGGTGAACCTTTTAGAACTTGCTGTGATACAAACAGCCCACTGTGGCACGTGTGCTGTAGATTCCCTACCACTGCTCTAGATTGTTACTTTTGAGAGCATTAGCTAGACATTTTTATGAGTACTTACTAGAAAAAAATAAGTGTAAGTTAAAGATGTGGTTTAAATATGTGGTAGAGAGTTATTTGTGTTTCTTTAAAATATCTGTCTTATAACCAACCATTTTTATACTGAATAGTTATGCTTTATGATAATGATTATTGGTAATTATATTTTTGTTCATAGAATTGTTCTGTTCTCTTGTGGGAGCTTAGCTCTCATTAGGCACTACTAATGACATCTGCTGGAATTGTAGGAAATAAATGCATTGGAAAATGCACAGGACTTGATAGTAAAAGTTCCATATGGTTCACTATATAATATGGTGATATGAGTCAATTTTAAAAAATAGAATCCTCCATCAATTATATTAACAATTATTAGTGGTATATAGTCGTAATCATTACATTAGCTTTATCTTATCCCTACTTCCAACATACAGTGTCCTGATAATATAAACATAATACATGATGTTCTTAAATATTTAGATTGACACATTTTTAGGTAATGAGGTTGCAAATTAATGATATTATTTTCTAGTGCTATTTGTATTTTCTTATTGTATTTATGATTTATAATAAAATATTTTATATTGCAAAAAATTTAACATTGCAAAAATTGTGTAGTAAGGCAAGCTCTCATCTTTGATTCACATTCTGTAATAGAACTAATGTTTCCAGGGAGGAAATACTGTAGGTTGTTTTTATATGTACTTGAGCATGCTATAATTATAGTTTATATAAAATATTACCTTTTTTCCTTAACTTTATATATGCTGCGATATAGTTTTACTTTTGTGATACAGTTTCTCTTGTATTGTACGTAATACAGTTTGAGCATCCTTAATCTGAAATTCTAAAATCTGAAATGTTCCAGAATCTGAAACCGCATGCTGAAATGATACTAAAAGTAGAAAATTTCACACCTTACCTCAACTGCAAAACTTAGTTGCATACAAGGAATTATTAAAAAGTAGTGTATATAATTAACCATATAAGTACTTAAAAGATAAACCTAATGATTACAAATAAAAGGAGGGTGTGGTGGGAAAGAGAAAAAAAGGATTAAGATATGTTATGACATGTACCAATTCCCCATAATGATTGTAATCATTATGTACTGCAAACAAGTACTAATAAAAATAAAAAAAACACAAAAAATAGTGTATAAAATTATGTTCTAGTGTATATAAAACACATAAACTTCACATTTAGATTTGGATCCCATCACTAACTTATCTCATTTATGTGCAATAAATTCAAAATCTCATTTATGTGCAATAAATTCAAAATCTGCAAAAGTAAAAAAATTTAAAGCAGTTCTGGTCATAGGCATTTTGGATAAGGAATACTCAACTTGTATGCAGTTTTAAATGTCATAATTTACCAGGACATTTGTTATTTATTTTTTCTGTTATGAATAATGTGTTGAATATTATGTTTGCAACTTATTCCATATTTTGGATTTTCTTTATTAAAAACAAGATATATTTGCTATCATTTTCTACATTTAGATACAGACAAGTATTTAAGAAAAAGCAGAATCTCTCCAAAGAATGAGGTTTGTATAAAATGATTCCTTGAATTATATGATTTGATCAATTCTGTAATAGCTACTACCATGCAGTTTTTATCTTACAATATATGACAAGACAGGGGATGAACAACCAAGTCATTTAACTTACCTGTTTCGGACATGATGGTTTTGTTCAAAGAACTGATTAGTTTACTGACTCAAAAATTTTTTAAAAAAATTATTTGATTGTTCTTTTATCATTTATTAAAATCTTTAATTTCTATGATTTATTTATAATTAGCATATATAGTATTCTCTTTGTTTACAGGTGACATTTTCTTTTCAAGGTCTTTGATCTTTAGCAAACATGCCAATGTTGGTTGAAATACCAAATGTTTTATTCAGCTTTTTGTTTTTCAGTAGAACATTATCTCTTTTTAATAATCTTTTAATTCATTTTATACTTTTAGTTAGATATTGTGTCTTTCTCTGGCAAAATGTCCTGGAACTATGACAAATTACAGGAATAATTAGTGTAAAGTAAGAAAGAGATAGGTTGGTCAGTCTTAGCAGAAACAAATGAATCCCTTACCTAGGTGATAATGAAATTTGAGAGTCAAAGTAAATTTCTTTATGTGGAATTCATACTTTTAAGAATGTTATCTGTCCATTACTGGTACAGCAAAGTCCAGCCTTAACAGTAGAAGAGGGTCCTAGATATTCGGTGGTATAAAAAGTGGGACAATATTAAATACTGGGTCATGTTGTAAAATTCAGATGATTGGGGAGCCTGTTGTGGAGGGTGAGAGCCAATTGCTTTATATCCAAATTAGCATTAAGAAAAAAAGATTCACTAGATTTATTATTTTTATTTCCTTTTTTAATTATAACTATGTTAGAAATGTAATAGTTGAGATTATAGTTTTAGGCACAATTTAAGTGACATTCAAAAGAAAAGATTAGCTGAATTGAATTGGCACTATCTAATGCTAATGATATTTGTAATATAGAGTGAAATATGTCAGCATGGAAAGATGTTAACTGCTGTTTCAAAACAGTAAAACTAGTGCTTAAAAAATAAGCTTAACAAAATTACTGATGTTATGACCACCCAAGTAGCTATTATAATTAATGCTGATGGGCTCTAAAGAACATTGGCAAGGCACAAACCTTGAATAGATCCAGGATGAGTTTACCAAATATGGGCTATTTATTTTTCCTAGAGAGTTTCTAGAGATCAGGACTTTGGTAAAACACTATTTATGGAAGAGGTTAATAGCCAATGTTATGAAACACTTATTGGATGGCAGGTGCACTCTTTTAAGCACTTTCTAGTTTTCTTACAAAACAAATTGGGTAATTGCAAGATCCTCCTTTTTTTCTTCTTTTGCTCACCTGCTTTTTGTGTAGGAATCTAAAGTTATTACTTTGTTTTAGACACTATAGCAAAGGGTGGGAAATTCTGCAGTCTTGGTGGTAAGAGGAGAGTTTAGTTTCAGTGTTGCAGTAGTCAGTGATAAGTCTCTGATAGCTAGTTTCCAGTGTTAGGCATCTTCTGATTAGAACATTTTTTCCTGGTTCAAGTAGTTAAAAATATTTTATTAAATGGTTTTACAAAATATGTACATTATGAAATAAATGTATTATGAAACTACTTTTTTTTTTTTTTTGCGGTACCGGGGATCGAACTTACAATCTTGCGCCTGCCAGGCAGACGCTTAAGCCACTGAGCCAAACTCCCAGCCCTATGAAACTACTATTTACTAAATAATATTTTTTTTCTTAGAAGAATTAGCATGACTACTGTATTTCACTTTTAAGTAGACCAGCTGCTTTGGCTTTCAAGTAACTTTGGTGGCAACATTCTACAAGAATTTCATTTCCTTTTAGATTTAAAGAAAGCCATTTGAATGTTACTGTTATGGTTTACTTATAAGGCATCCCTTTCCCAAGAGTCTTATGTGTGAGATAGGGCCTGCTTAGAATGGCTTGTTCTTGTCTTTGGCTCCTCCCTTCTCTCTCTGCTTGTTGGCTGCCATGTGGTGACAACTTTCTTCTGCCATTCCTTTGGGGCCACAGAGGCTTTCTTCTGCCATGCCATTGGGGTCCTTGCACATTTCAGAAGAAGGGTTGGGAGACTAGGCAAGAATATGTGTGTGACAGGGTCATAGTTCCTGCCAGGAGCACATGAGAGGGCAGTGTGTAAAGCTGTGAGAGTGAAATCAATAGTACAGTAGAGACCCTAGAAAGTTGGAGACGCAAGGTATTGAGAACCCTTTTCTGTCCTCGTCACGCAGTCCAGGAAGGTTTATAATCCCAAGGAAACATTATTGGAATTCTAATCAGCTAATTTCAGTCTACCACTTCCAGCACAATCCACGGCGAGAAGAAAGACACTGAGATGTATATACAGTTGTGGGGAGCCAAGGGGTCCTAAGTCCAGCCAAGATGGTGGTTCATTGGAACAAAGGCCATGACCCAGAGCCCAACCCAGGTTTTATTAATTTCCCATGAGGGCCATGGTTCGAGGATGAGTGACAATGAGAGTGGCGGGGAAATATGGGACTGCCATGACTATCATGAGCTGGGCTAGGTAGGGGTCTGAGATCACCTCTGCGATAAGCAGAAGACAAGAAATGCAGAGCGAGCAGTCTGCATAACAACTGAGGTAGTGTCTAATAATTTGGAATTGGAACTTTAGTTTTAATATATAATCCTTTTTGCCCTGAGAAGTCATAGCCTCTTTTTTGAGGCTTGGTCCCAGCCGACAGCGTGGAACATGACTCTCCATCCTGTCTGGCTCAACCATGTATTTTGGAGTCACTGGGTGGGGTAACACTAACCTGTTGGCTTGCCTTAGCGATTATGCACCAGCTCGTCAGCCAACCCAATTTACATTGCTTAATGCCAATTGAAAGGACAAGGAAATAGCCTAGCCAGCTCTGTGCATATCAATTCATGGAGATAGGGCCAATTTCATTCAAAATGGAGATAATCTGTCCTCTTTTCAAGGAGAGTCCTCTCTGTGGTTCCCCACAGCAAGGAACATGGAACATCTACTGATGAAAGTTATACACACTGAATGAACCTAAGAATGAACCTGTTGCAACCAGCAAGGCTACACAGGTGGGGCTGCCCATGCCTTTTGGAGGTCACATATCCCCACAGCCTGCCCTGAGTGTTGAACATGCAGCTATGGAATTCAGTATTTGCCCTGCTGTGCATGTTACTGTTGCAGGAAATTTCCCAAGCCAAGTCAAACCAAACCAAACCAAAAGGAAGACTCTTTGCACTGAGGATATAAGAAGGCAACATTTAATCTTTACACTGCTGGAGTTCACACCAGTGGACTGTTGCAGGGATAATTCTTCCCAAGCAACCACCCCAAATCAGGAAGGAGTTTAGTCTATATAGAATTAGAAGTGGGAGGTACAAAGTAAGTGATCAAATGTTACATGATTGGTTACATACATTGAGTCATATATTGACAGGCAGGTTAGTCTTGAAACAATAGAAACCTTGGAGGAATCAGGAGAGGGGGCTCTTATAGAATGACTATACTTAAGGGCATTGCTGCAATACAGGAATTGTTCTAGAGAGAGAGCCTTGACTGAATGAGAGTGGTTAAAGACATTACTATAATATAGGAATGTTCTGGAGAGAGATTTTACTGAATGAGCACAGGTCAGCCCAAGGTGCCTTAAGATATAGGGAATTGCTCTGACATTGTCAGGGTCAACTGAATTTACCAGAGACAGCAGAACAGTACCTTGGTCAGAGTCCTCTAATTGATCATGAAATATCTCTAAATTTACCATCTCATGAATGCGTTTGTACATCATAACTGTGCCCCCACATTACTACTACTGTATCAACTGTATTCTTTTATTTCCGTGAGACGTGGTTTGTTACACATTATTTTTGGGGAGATCTATTTAAAAAGATGGTTATGATTGGCTGTATAGACTTTTTGTGTCTCATATCACTGGTAGTGAAAGAGAAAAACTATTAAGAAATAAAGACTGTAGTACTGGCCATTTAATAATGTTTTAAAATTCTTTGCACATCCCTTAGCATGATCTCTTTTTAAGTGCCTTGAAAGCAGGGATATGTTGTACTTCTTGGTATCCTCTATACCTTCTCTCAAAGTGCTAGAAGGAGAACTGATATGGAAAACTGAGGGGATATTATGGCCAGAGCCAGGTGAAATGATGTATGCCTATAATCCCAGCAACTTTGGAGGAGGCGGCTAGAAGATAACTTGAGCCATGAGTTTGAGACCAACCTGAGCAACACAATGAAATGCCCTCTCAAAAAAAAAAAAATAAATAAATAAACATATATATATATTGTGGTCAGTATATAAGTACATATTTTTGAAATCTTTCAAAGAATAAAGTCTTCCTTACTGATTGATGTCACAGAGATGGCAAACATTATGTTAAAAACAACCGTTTAATTGAAATGGCATAAAAATATTCACGTATGATCAGAAGACATGGCGACAGCAGATAAGGTTAGCCACTTTGATGGGGAAATGGAATGATAGCTGTCTAGAATCAGGAAGAATTCATTTTTGGCAGCTGTTTTGTTGGCATGGTGCTAAGGCTTGTTTTATCCTCAACAAGCACAGGATCTGAAGTAGGAGGGTCTTGTCAATAGGCCAAATTATTATGAGGGTTATTTTTATAAAATAGGTCTCTTTGTATTGGCAAAGATTAATCCTCTGCTGGATACAATCCCTTTTATTGTAGTTCAAATTATTATATACTGCTTTTAAAGTAATAAGTCAGGAAGATTCCGTTGAGTTAACATAAAGATACTGTAGCATCTGAGGTTATAAGTGCATTTTGTATTTACAAACAAAAATTGTTTCATGTGTTTGTGTGGGGAAGGTAGGAAAAATTTGTGACTTTAGAAGAATTAAAGGTGAAGGAAACTAAAAACAGAAATGTACAAAGGGGCAGAGCAAGTCTCCAGCAAGTCTCTCACGTGCAAGGCCCCAAAGATGCGCTGTTGGTTCTGGGGTTTATATATGACACCAAATGTAAGCTTAAACTTTATGTAGTTAAGTGGAAACTTTTCTGTGTTCTCTAAAATGACAATATAAGAAAATCAGAATTCTTTGGTTTGGAATCTGCAAATGATGACTTTGAGGTCTGATTTCCTCATCTATAAAATGTAGGCAAGTTTGATTGTTTTAGAGAAACCTTAACTCTTTAGCCCAGAAATAGCAAACTCGTCAATTTTTTAAAGATGAAATTGTGAAACTTCTGAGTAACTGTGGGAACCGATAAAATTTATAATATTAAAATGAAGCTATTTAAATGGTTTGTTATAGTTTTCACTGATAGCTCTACCTTTTTTTATCACAGTATGTCTAAATTGTAGTTCTAGAAAGGTTTTTATTGATATTAGTTGGTATATTCTAATTACTTTATTTCAAAGGCAACTTTAGCATAGCTCACATTTTTATGCACAACTCGAGTAGTTACGATTTAAATACAGAATAATTTTTAGCCTTTTAGAAATAGCACCATCATAAAACAACCATTTTGTATGACAACAAAAAATGATCTTATAAATCTTGCCCTTTTTGATATCCCAGGAATAGCAAAATGACTTTGGTATTATAAAGTAGTAATTAGAAGTGATATAGGAGGGCTGGGGAGTTTGGCTCAGTGACTTAAGCGCCTGTCTGGCAGGCGCGAGGTTGTGAGTTCAATCCCTGGTGCCGCAAAAAAAAAAAAAAAAAAAAAAAAAAAAAAGAAGTGATCCCAGACCTCCAAATGATATGGGGGAATGAAACTCCCAACCTACTATACATCCGGCGTGAGTTCGTGTTCTCTAAAAATCAAAGAATGAATTTTAGGAACAATGGAGGGTAAGAGCAGAATATATTGAGGGAAAGAAAGCTTCTGTCTGAGGGACAGAAGGGGGCCCGAGCGAATTGCCAAAGACTATCATTTTTAGGGACTTTTATACAGTAAAACCATGAGGTTAGACGGGTCCAAGGCTGGGGGAAAATGGGAACCTGCAAGGTGAGCATAAGGTGGGACATAACTACAGTTAACCAATAAGACTAATTGTTTAGGTAAAACTGATTAAATCAAGGACAAAAGGGGAAGCGAGTCATGTAGTAAGCAGGGATGTTTAAGGACAATGACTCTTCCTGTAGGGAGTTGGGATGTTGGCTCTTGACTTCCTCAGGGTGATATAGAGCTATTTAGAATACCAATCCTTAGGATATGGGTGTATTTATTCTGTCTTTTGTCTTGATATCTGGCCCACAGCAGGAGGTGCCTGTCTCCTTAGAGGTTACAAGATACCTGAACTTTTGCACTGGCTCCTTCAAGAACCTAGCCCTGTCTGACTGCCTATAATATTTTTGTCTAACTCAGTTTCCTGTAACAGAAGGAACTCAATATGGGTGTAGTTTTAGTGAATTTGAGGTTTCTGCAGCAAGCATATAGTTAAGGAAGAATTTATTGTGTTGTTGGTTAGCACAGCTCAGAGATAATTGTCTAGACACATAAAACTAAATAAAAGTTACAAAGCAGTTTACAACCTTGACAAATCAGATCCTTTAAGAATCCTTTCTTGGTATTTACTGTTTCTTCTTTTTGCTGCTTCATATAAGGCTGCTTTTGTGTCATTAGTAACTGGGCTGATGAAATAGCTTAGCTAGTAGGCATATTTTGCTGCAGAAGTCATTCCCTTTTGATCTTAACAAGATGAGCTGTAGTCATATATCGTTAGAGTCTGTTATCTTGATGAAAGAAGAACCTTGAGTAGATTTATTTTATTACACATCAACTTGATGTGTGAAATTACTTATGTTGTCTGTTTTTACAACTGTTAATTCCCAGGAAAACAGGTGTCTTTATAGTATGTGGCCTGCTGGAATTTAAACTTTTTTTTTTTAATGAATCCATCAAGATGTCAAAATCAGCAGTTATTTAGTGTTATTTCTATGTTTTGAAAAGTTGTTGGAAGCTTGTGGATATTTAGATTGGTAGAGTAGCCCTCAGGGAATAGTAAGTAAAACAGTTTGCAGATAGAAGAGTTAAATAGTAAATAGGCTCAATGTATTGCCCTCAAATAAGTAATTCTATTAAGGAATTCACCTAATTAATAAAAATAATAGTGTTACTTGCTTTTTATAACACATTCACTGAGATATAAGTCACATATCATAAAATTTAATTTTTATGTATACCATTCAATGGTAGCATATCTTTAACAATCTAGTATTATTTTTATTATGGTTTTAGTGAATCTACCTTTTTTTTATTTTGCAAATTTGAAGTAAATGTTTCTTTCCTTTAGTTTCCAAGTAGGGACAAAACAGTGAACTTGATTTTATTTTGGGCTTAGTATACTTTCCTTAATGATACAAACAAATATTTAGATAGTAGTAGTAAAAACAGAAGTTATATTTAAAACATTTTAAAAACTTCAGAGTATATGAGATCAAGAGGATGATATGTAAGAATTCTTGGGAAAAGCATGTTTAAGGAACATCACAATAAGGCTTCTATAATTCTTTAGAAAGTGATGCTATAATCTGGGGTCTCCAAAAGTTAATAATAGTAATTTATTTATTTATTTTTTTTTGGCGGCACCAGGGATCGAACTCACAACCTTGCTCCTGCCAGGGCAGGCACTTAAGCCACTGAGCCAAACTTGGACCTGGTTTTTTGAGGCAGAGTCGCACTCTAGCTCAGGCCGGCCTTGCACTCACGTTGTAGCCCAAGCCGGGTTTGAACTCACAATGCTCCTCCTACCTGAGCCTCCCGGAGTGCTGGGATTAAAAGCGTGCGCCACCATGCCCGCTAATAATAGTAATTGTTACTGAGACTATTCCTGCAATGGCCAAAAGTGTGACAGTTTTTGTGTCCTAGAAACACTCCTTTTCAGTACACAAAGGATTAGCATTCCTTACATATCATACTGTTTATTCACCAGAATAAACTCTCACGTTCCTGGCTAGCTGTGCTACTTACGGTACCTGTTTGTTTGAATAAGTAGTGGATTAACAATCAAGTATATACTTATCATGCAGCATTAGTCCAGTTTTGCCAAGGATTGAGAGAGGCAAAAGGAATATTTTTAGGGGTTGACAGTTCAGGTACATGGAGGATTCTATTAGTGTAGATATCTGCTTTGTGGCTCACCTGGGATTTAGTTCAGCTGAGAACTGACAGGATTATCCTAAGACTAGTTGTTGTAGAAAACTCCAATGTACATGAAGTGATGAGGATGTTGTGAAGTGATTATGTAAGAACTTCATGAGAAAACATGTTTAAGGCACATCTCTTGCTCTTGGAAAGTGATCAGTGAATCTAGGGTCTCCAAATGTTAATAATAATAATTATTCCTATGACTGTTCCTATCCCCTAGTACTGTTTTTGTAGCATGAAACATTGGTCTCTACCTTCAATAGGTAAGATACTAGAAGAACTCACAGATTGAACAGCTTTTCATTCCAGTCCTGAATTTATGCTATAGGTTTTTTTTTTTTAACATGAATTTTAAAATCACAACATTACTTTTGAATTGTGAATAAACAAGAGGGCTAAAGCATTATCATTGCTAGATACTGACACTAGATACTTGGGGCATAGATCAGATGGGCAGGTAGAACATGAGTGATAAGTATCATCACAGAGATGGACATCACTTTGCAAGTTTATTGTGACACACAAAAATATAACCTAAATCTGTAGTCTCAGGAACATGCTAATATAAAGACTTCATATTGGATTCATAATAGCTCTCAGGGAAAGAATGGATTTCATTTTACAAAATATTGTTCTGCCTACAGAATTTTAAGAGTAAATCATGTATAACTTTATGCTCTTATGTAAAACAAAAATGAAAAGTCATGTTGTTTGAAATCACTAAATAGGTTGCAAGTGCTAATAATGTAATCAAGTTCTAAGTTTTTTGCATTAAAACTTTTCTATGCTAGATTAGCTACTGTCTGTGAAGCCCAAAAAAGATGCATTTTATTGCTGTTTCATGTACTTTTTCACTGTGTTTGATCAGACATATTTGTCCATGCCTATAGTAGATTTCTTTT